>CM076572.1:1224826409-1224944430 GCA_034641835.2 Pinus albicaulis | reverse complement strand
CTTGACTAATTCCCTTTTTCATACAAAAACACCCAAAAAATGTTGTTATCCTAAGTATAAGTGTTAAAATGTTAATATTGGACCACTACTATGAAAATCATGTCTACAATCATGTTTTAACACTATACTTAGTATATTTTTTCATTCCCGCTTATACATTTCATTATTAATGTACTAATATAATGTATTAACTCCCGAAAATACCCTTCAGCCCATAGTATATTAATTCATTTTATATTAAATAAATCCAAGCCATATTTTACTTTTAGTCTATGGTATATTTCCCCACGTGATATTTTCCCCACCCCCATTGATTAAAACATTAACCTTTGGCCTATCATTATACACACGACTATGTATTAAACCTTAACTTAATACATGATAAACCTCCAGCACCATTAAAAAAACTCGAGCCCCACACCTTTGGATAGTGCAACTCTATTGCACAACCCGCATCGTCGATCTTCGTGACCTAGATCTAATGGCAGATAATGAATTTCGCACATCCAAAAGCACGATCCTTAATCAACCCCTACCCTTGCGAAATAGGCAGTTTTCAGAGTTTCTCTCTCTGTGACATGTCTAATTCTCATTTGATCGCATCCCCATATCCAATTCCACTTACTACCTTTCGACAATGCGAAAACCGCTTGGCGGTATTTCCTTCCCCCGCGCCCAAACCACTTATCCTATGTGATGTAACAACCATTCAATGCATTCACCGTTTAATAAAAATGCATACAAACCACCCATTTGCACTGTTTTCACTCTTTTCTATTACCATTTGCACAGAAATATAATTTCGACCAAAAAGAACATTGTCGACTTTGTTTTAAAGCTTAAATCAATTCGCCCAATTCGACTGCTACAAACATTTTCGAAGACATCCAAGTGTTATAAAGACCAACAGAAGCTTCTGAAAGCTTTCTACAACCCCAGAAACCTCGCTGTAGTTCAAACCATTTTTTACAGTCTTTTCCCATCATCAAAGCCATAATCCCTCCTTGTAGATCTGGATTTGATTAATGAAATGTTTTGTTTTGCAGGTTACTAGCAAAAGGAGAATTGGGATAAACAGTTTAATACTAGTTAAAACTATTTACTCCTAAAAAACTTACAAGGAAATGAATTTTAATGATGTTCCTTAACAAAAGACTCCACGCAGCAGAACAGAAAGAAGTCATTTACGTAGAGAGATATAAATTTTCACAGTGAATGGTAAAAGTGAAATAAGAATTCACAGTGACAGTGAAAACAGAACAGTCAAAGAGCATCGAAGTTAAAGTGTATCAGATAAAAGTCAGAGTGAAAGTTAAAAAAGGTAACAGAGCAGTCAAGGTAAAACAGTAAAAGTAAACGCGGAGGCAGTAATGGTTAAACTAAGATGAAAACACTTTCACCAGCAACAATGAATTTTATCCGAAGTAAAAGTAAAAATAGTTAAAAGAACAATAAGGTTAAAAGATGAAAACAAAACAGGAAGGGACATTTTCCAAAAATTTCATGTTTAAGTCATAGTTTTGCAGAAACTATTGTGGCCAAGCCAAGATGAATTTTGAAACATTGGAGGAGGTTTATGTTCCTAAGAGGCTAGTATACAAAAAAATATCTCACTTTTTACATAGGTATTAGAGAATGAGAGATACATGCACATCTTCACAGCCTATTTTTCATACTGTGCAAAGTTTTGTTTTACACATATTTTTGCAGAGCATATTGTGAACAGCTAGAACTGAATTTTGGGAAACTGAGAGAAGTTTATCTCAATAACATATTTATCTACAAAAACCTCTTTCACTTTTTATATATCTATCTCGGATTTAGATATAAAAAGGTATCACTGGACCCCAATTTTGCAGAATTTCTAGAGCAAAATGCACAAAGGAAGGAGGCAGTTAGTGACTTGGAAGCCTCATCATCAACTAAGAGTTGATATCAGATTCAAATTTATCTTCTTTGTCACCATCAATCCATAAATATATTTCCAAATAGATTCATTAGTTTTGAGTGTCCTTTATTTAATTTCTATTTATGTAATACAGTTTGAGATATTTGTAAACCAATCTTGATATTTTTTCAAGATATTCTAGTTTAGAATTTGTATAAATACTTCATCATTTGAAGTATTGAGGGTGGATTAATTTCTGAACATTTCTGTAGCTATTATATTTTGAAACCAAGGGTTTTTGTATCAAGTTCAAGTTAGCAGATTGGATCACAAGAAATAAAGCATCATATTACAAGATTCATGTGTTGGGCCACTGCAGTGAAGTATTTCACTTGTCATTTCGTCAATTTTCTTATTTTTTCCATCCATTCATGAATGTGTTCTAAATTTTAATGTGAAATTAAGAATATTTATTTCAGAATTTGTTAAAATCACTTTGTTATTAATTGATTTTCATTTAAATGTTTTCTATAGATATCCAGACGAGGGAACCCTTAATTGCTCCCTGATTTCGATTGACCTCTGCTTTCTCACTCCTTATTCGGATTTAAGAACCCTTAATTTCTCTTTACCCAATAAAAAACATTTCACCATCAGCCTTTGAAGATCCGAAGTGACTCAACTATCTTGCCCTGTGAACATTTACCTTTAGACCTTGATCCTGATCTAACTGCTTGATACATTGACTCCACTTGCCCAATGGAATTCAGATCTATAACTATCCATCTGAGTAAGTGATTTCCATTAGCATTCAGAGATCAGATTGAGTATGATGAGCCTCATACACTAGAGGAAGTCATTGGGAAGCTGAAGCATTGCTATGAATAGTCAAAGTGCAATAATGAGTCGCAACAAGGATGGAAAGGGAAGGACAAAGGTAAAGGTAAATGGTAGTTGAAAAGAGAAAGGCCTTATAATTTAGAAGAGAAAGAAAATGTGGTATCATAAAAGAATTTTAACACAGGTGCATAGGGACATAGACCACAATAGTAGCATATATCATAGCAGTAGCATGGAGGTAATGGTATGGGATGGTTGGAGTGTTGGACATGCGGTGAGGAGAATCTTAAGAGAGATTTTCCAGAAAATCAGGGAGGTAGGCCTAATATATACAGTGAAAAAGAGGCACATATTGTTGGGGATGTTGGTAGGAGCGGTTCTCATATTTATGCAGTCATGGACAACAAGCAGGAAGATCACCGTGATTATACCATTGAGATGGACGATAAGATTTGTGATCAAGTTATTTCTATTTTGATTGACCTTGGATGTAATTATAACTATGTTAGTCCTGACTTGGTGGATAAGTGTGGTTTGAGTAAGGAAATGCATGGAAAATCTTGGTTAGTGAATTTGGCCACATGTACGAAGAAAAGAGTTCACCATTGGGTAAGAGCTTATGCATTTGAGTTAAACGATATGCCTACAACAGTGCACTTGAACATATTGCCATTGGGTTCATGCAATATGCTATTGGGTATGGATTGGTTGTATATTCACAGGACCAACATGAATTGATATGACAAGTCCATTGAGTGTTTGGATGACAATGGGGAACCAATAGTTTTACAGGGAAAGAAGAAAGCCACATCATTTAGGATGGTGACAACCATGCAAACAAAGTGCAATCATAGGAAAGGGTGCGTGCTATTTGCAATTCATATCTCTAGTGAAAAAGGTAAGGAGGTTGAGGATGTAGATGTTTTTAGCAAGTATCCAATTTTGCAGCAGTTTCACAATGTATTTCCAGCAGATATTTCCGAGTTGCCACCTCTCAGGGAGGTAGAATTTTCTATTGAGTTGGTACCAGGGGCAGCTCTAGCATCAAAAGCACCTTACAAGATGAGTACACATGAGTTGATAGAATTAAAGTTGCAACTGAAAGAGATGCTTGAAAAAGGGTACACTATACCAAATGTATCGCCATGGGGTGCACTAGTATTGTTCATGGTGAAGAAGGATGGTGTTATGCAGGTAAATCCTCTTTGCGGACAGAGACGATCCCTCTAGCCCTAGAGTGGGTCTAGAAACAAAGAGACATGCTAGAGTGTTGATTCATAATTATTGAATGAAAGGAGGACATGGTAGATCGACCTACCTGGAGTCCAACACTGTTGTCATTGCTGTAGTGGTGGTGGCCTCTCGCTCCTATCTCGACACATCATAATCCTTTCGCAGTCATGCTCGGATACCTGCACATAGAACAAAAACAAGAACAACATACAACATAATATTTTCACTCATAACTACTAGCTAGTCAAATAGGGCTAAGAATATTGCATTAAACATCTAACATAATACAAAATTGGAACCAAACAATATTCAAGTGTACGTATTGATAGAAGGAAGAGTTATAACCAATGCTTTGACGTTGCAGTCTCCTCCAGCGGGGTTCAGTCAGAACGCGTCTCAGATGCTCTTCAGGGAATTTGGACGGGACAAAGGCATGGACTCAAGCTCTCTCAACGTAATTCCTTCTTATTCTATCTCTCCAGTATTCTGCTATAGTATGTTTAATTCTCCAAGTTCAACTCTTCAGTTGTTCAACTAGTTTGTGCAAAGAGAGATAGCTTATTTTATAGAGGAAAAGGAGGAGGTTAGGATCCCTACAAATATGGGAGGGAGGGCTATCCTTTAGGGAGTTCCCATAAGAGGTGGAAACCATAAAATACAAGAGGGAGTCCGTGGTTTTTCAGTTCACCCACTCCCAATGACTCATCCTCGAGGTGGTTGGAGTGGAATCTCTGCCTCTATTTTTAAAAAACATTCCATAAATAGCTTGGCGCGGGTGGAAAACTGGGACAGAGCGCCAGCTGGTGCGGGGCCCAGTGTTAATCTTCCTCTTCGGAGCGAGGATATAACTGACTACCCGCACCAAGGAAAAAACAAGGGTTTTTGAGTCTCTTCTCAAGGAATTGTCAATGGAAGGAATATTACTCTCATGTAAAGGGACATAATGATGGTCTTTTCAAGGCATGACACTGCTTATTGATCACAGAAATGACCCTCCAATGGGCGAGATGGGGATTGCAGGGACAATGAAAAAAATATGTGTAATAGATGCCCACTAAAGCATGAGGTCCGAGGGAGAGGGAGGGGCGAAATGCTTTATGAGAATGCGTTCGAACCAAACACTGCTGTCGGAAAACCTACAATTACGAATACAACTAATATCTCTGATACATGAACATGTGGAATGGGTGCATCCATCCATAATAGAGTGTATAAAAACTGAGATCCAAGGTATGGACACAACCATCTAGTAGTAAGGATCAATAAACAGACTCAGGTATGGTCACAACCATCTAATCAAAAGAGTTATGTAATAGGTCATGATAATCCACCAAAATTCACAACCTGGATTTATTAGACAAAACCCAGGGTCTTGCACTCCATCTCGACCCGAACAAGTACAAATTCAAGCATGCGAATATATGAGCTGAAGTCGAACATGTAAGAAAATCACCTGATTACCAACCAATGATAAAAGCTGTTAATATGCATGAGAGAAACCACCAATAACGACAATGGCTCTCAAGGTACATCCGGTACAATCCATGGAATGTGAATAGTGATCTGGCGTCGAACATCCATAGAATCACTCGATCGAAGGCCAATGATGTGGACCTTGCGTCGAATGCGAAGAACTTGCCATTGAGGCATGCAGGCTCCAAGGTACCAGAAGGGAGTCTCTAGATCAAATTCCTGGATAATGAGCTGAAGTCGATAGGAAGTGACCTAATCGAAGGTGGGCCATAATGTTTCCCACATCATCGATATGAGACAGAAGAATACGATGATGAACAGGACCAACAGAGAAACAGAGGGAGGTTAAAAACCACAGAGGCAAACTTCTCTTGAACATATCAGCAGCACGACACTGGATTTGGCAGTATTTGACATCAAAGGATCTGAGGTCATGATGATGTGGCAAAGAGCAGATGAGAGGTCAAAAGAGATTACCCAAACCCATATAGGCAAAAATGACGAAATGAGATGTCCCCAACCCGACATGAATGCAAACAAGTGCCATGTCCAAGAGCGACATACTGCCAACATAACTAAAACTTGGTTCCATTTTCCCCCACCATTTCTGGCGAGTACCCCAATTATTTTTTAAAACAAGCTTGAAGGGGATAGCATATGCCTGTGCTATAAGTTTGTCCTTCGGAAAAATGCATCCTAGTACATTTTACGAGCCCTAGGAAGGAGGAACTCGAGTAACGTCATGGAGATGAAATCCGATGTCATCAGGGTTTAACGAGTCTGACAAAGGGAGAACTTGGCATCTTTTCATGTTTAGAGAGTTTGAAAAGAAGGCAGAAAAGAAAACTCCATCATGGCCCTTTTTGTAAATAGTCTCTCAGATCTGAAAAGGTAGAAAAAAATATCTGAAAGAACCTCTTAGTCGCGATAGGCTAAGGTATTCCTTTTTCATAAATAATCTATCCCAGCCTGAAAAAAGGGTAAACGTATACTGGGTAGATATCGCTTCGTAGCCATTTAACGAGTTCGAAACGACAAGAGTCTCGACAATCTTTTCAATTTTAGAGAGTCAGAAAAGAGCTAAAATATGACTTCTCCTGAAGGAATGAGTGGTATTAAAGGTAGAAACTAGTTCCGGTGATGGTGGAACATATCAAAACAAGAAAAGGTCAAGAGGTTGGCTAACAAGACCACTCATTACAGCAGTTACTCAGGAATGGGTAAAACAATCAAGTGAAGGCGTATGATCGGCCAAGCAGATGGGGACAATGGAATGAGAAAACCAAGGCTCATTTGGAAAAATAGGCTGATAAAATGGAAATCACGAGAGGTAAAATAAGAATGGTTTCATTTTTACACAAGCTTGAAATCAGGAAACTCTGCTTGAAATTGGTTTCATTTTTACACAAGCTTGAAACAAAGATAAACTATGCTTGAAATCAGTTTCATTGTTACACAAGCTTGAAACAGAAACAAACTATGCTTGAAAAGGTTTGCATGCCCCCAGCATGGTGACTCAATTCGAGGTACATGCCCCCAAGCTTCAGTCCATATGAAAGGCAGATGGAGTGAAGGTTCAAATTACGAGATCAAGAGAAAGACTCAACTAGGATTTTACGAGATCTAATCAAAGGCTCGAATTGAAAAGGGAACTTGTTTCATTTTTTAACAAGGTTGATATAATAAAAGAACTATCCTCATGACCTAATTCCATTTTTAACGAGGTTGATATGGAAGACGAAATATCCTCGTAAGAGCTTGTTTCATTTTTTAAGGAGCTTGACACAAGAAAACAAACTCTGCTCCGATGACCTTGTTTCATTTTTTAAGGAGCTTGACACAAGAGAATGAATTTTGCTCCGAAAAGCTTGTTTCATTTTTTAAGGAGATTGACACAAGAAAACAAACTATGCTCCTAAGACAACTCATCATGTCGAATAAGAAGTCATGGATTCTAAGAGGTTCACAACATCTTGGAAATCAGGACTGAATGCCCCCAGCACACAATGCACAACGACACTATCACTAAATGTGGGCATGGGACAGGTAGCCACATAATTAACTTGCGGCGGGGAAGATACAACTGGCGGATAAAGACCTGGAAGGGGCGATGGTGGACTAGATATCACGTCAGGACCAAAGAATGAAAGCTTATGAATGGTCACGATCCGACCTTTGTGTGGAAAACAGATCACACGAAAGAGGGAAGAGACAACCGCGCCCATGGTATAAGCATAGTCGTGTCCCAAGAGTAAATTAAAATCCAAGGGCCCTTGGACCACCATCACGTCTATATAGATGGATTTTACTCCCAAAGTAATAGGCAACTTTGGAAGGATCCCTAACGATTGAATGGTTCCTCTATTAAAAGCCAACAGATTCTGCGTAACAAGCACAAGCGATGGAGAACCAAAATATTTCCAAGTAGTGGAAGAAAGAATACTAACAGACGTGCCTTCATCTATAATGGTGTTGGGTATGACCATATCAAAGGTCTGTATCGTGATCTCAAAAGGAACATAAGAAGGAAGGTGGTGTCCTGCAAATCGACTCTAATAGAAGGAAGCGATCAAACTACTTGGAGGGAGTACCATTGAACTGAGATGGTCATCCCTTGGTGTTACCGGAGCAAGAGGAGCATCCTCCTGGACCTCCATCATGGGAGCAGGAGGAGCAACTTCTTGAGTCATAGGGACAAGAGTATCTTTCTCCAAGTCCAAGGAATTTGAAGAAACAAGAAGAACGCGGGGGGAAAGATATCCACTCTCAACAGAAAAGACCTGATGAACCATGGGTGGGATCAAATCAACCGATTCCATGACAAATGGTTGGTCGGGAATGAATTCATGAATTTAAATTTCCGAGGAAACGGGATCGACCAAGGATGACCCTTGACCGATCATTGAATCAACTAGCGGAGGACTCGAAGAAAGCTTCTGGTAACCAGCTGGAAGGCAGGGTGCACAAACAGTAGGGTTGTGCAACACTCTCTTGGCTTCATCCATGTATGAACAAAGGTGAATGGGATGATGCCTTTCACACAACTTACAGGGATTGGTAATCTTACCCCGTTTCTTATGAGTCTTATCATGGCTAGTCAAAGATGTGTCACCAACATGACTTCCAGAAGCCAAAGGCAATGACGGATGGTCGTTGGACCATTCTTCAAGTACCTTAGGCATACTGGGGCAGTCTTGAAGAAGGTGGTTACCTTTGCAAAACATGCAAGGGAATTTGACTTCCCATGGAAGGTCGAATGATTTATCAATGGAAGTTGCTTGAGATGCGATAGCCACAGAGTTAGCCTCTGTTTTAGCTGAGTTCCTCTTCTTTGTCTTCTTCTTAGCCACCTGGTTAATAGAATCTAGACTTTCACCTGTAGAAGAGGAGGACGAAGAAATAGGTGAAGAAGGGGAGAGGTCCACCTTAGAATATCACGATGTTGTTCAGGTGGAGGAGATGGTTGTACATAGGCGGAATACTCGAGACCACAGAGGTGGAGAATAACCACATAGGAAAACCAACAGTTAACCTCGGAAGGGATAATGTTGCCATATAAGGAGCACCAACATTCCCAAAAGCAGGAAAAGCACCAGGATTCCCTTCGGAGGGGATTCCTTGGTTGGTAAACCCCAGAAATGTTGCCATTGGAGACAACCGTAAAAAAAAAAACCAAGGAAGATAGCTTTAACTAGGAATATTTCGTGGGCAGTTAATATTTTAAGACATTGAAACAAAAAACTGCCGTTTCATATTTTAAGAGTTGAGAAACAGGCAAAAGGTGACTCTATCACTTTCAGGTTGAAACGAGCGTGAAAGGACAAGCGCTCGATGATATTTTCACTTTTTAGAGAGTCATGAGAATACCAAAATGAATACTCAAGTATTCTAAGCAAGAGGGTGTACCAAGTTTCCGTGAACTGCCATATACACCTTGGTGATCAAATGAAAGAGAAATGACTAAGGACTTTCTGTACGTGCTAGTAGTCTCCCCGAATGCTGTGTTCGGTGTATCACGGTTACAGGGTGAAAGAATCCGCTTCCTATGGATAAAAGGATTACAACCTAGAGGGGTCTCCCTTTATATACTCGACAGTACGGGGAGCACAAGTCCATACTAGCACTGTCTAAAGCCAGATGGAGAATGATAGCTACTAGGTTTTAAGACGCTGGAACACGTCTTTAGCCTAGACCACTAAAGATGTTGCGTTAGGTTCCAATGCTTCCTTAGGTTAATTGAATAAATCTTAAAAGTTGATCTTGGATTATGTCTCAGTTTCAAGGCCCTACCCCTGTCATCTGAATCTCCTGTATGCAGCTATATGTAAATGAACATCATTTCCGATTCAATAAATGTTAGTTATGAGAAGGATAAAGATCTTTCAAACAAAAGCAAACAATGAAAGTATGCAAATAAATCCACTAATGCATCTAACATAATCAGATGAAAATGAAACTCTTTCCCAGACAATCAGTTGCTAGTTATGCAAAATAAAATTTTACTTTCGGTGCAAAGAAAGAATGCAAAATATGTTTTTATTTATTTTCAATGAAAAGAAGCACATGATGCACTAATTACATGAAAACAAATGAAAACAAATGCTAGCGAAATTGAATGAATCAATAAAACGCAAAGCAAACACAAGAAAGCACTCAAACTAATGCCGCAATCTTCCAAACCAAGAAAAAGTTTTCAAAATGACCCAAAACAAGCAATGTAATCTATGCTTGGAGCAATAAGGAGAAGAATCAATCGAGAAATGAAATGACACTGCAACCAAAGAAATCACTCAAAAAAGATCAAGAAAACTAAGTGAAATCGATCCAGAATTGAGACTGGAAACAATCAAAATGACTTGGTTCCCAAACAGAAGGCTTAGTGTACCAAACCCCTAGAAACCCCAAGGCTTCAATTCACACTGATAAGAAGATGGAAAAATGACTAAGGAAAGCAAGTCGACGACAGCTAAAATAGTCCCAAAGGCATAATTACACTTAAAAAATAACCCAGAAGCAAGCACAATTGACCAAATGACTCATTAAGGAGGTCAAACCAAATCCTACAGGAGTTGGCGCGATTGTAAGGCTGTAATCCACGCCATACAGGGGTTAGCGCGACTTCAAAAAGAGAAACCTGTGCCAATCGGCGCGACCGTTCAGAGGAAAAACGCGCCAAGCCAGATAACTATGGGAAAAAGAGGAAAAACCAAAACCTAATGAGAAAAGGTCAATCTTGACACTCTGGAGCTGAACAGAGGATGTAAACTAAGCAAGCAAACCAAGAAAGACAGATAAACAAATCAATGATTGAAACTGACCCAACAAGATGAAATGACAAACTCGCACTGATCCGCAGTGGAGTCGCCAATTTTTTATGCAGGTAAATGCTCTCTGCAGATAGAGACGATCCCTCTAGCCCTAGAGTGGGTCTAGAAACAAAGAGACATGCTAGAGTGTTGATTCCTATTTATTGAATGAAAAGAGGACATGGTAAATCAACCTACCTGGAGTCCAACGCTGTCATCGTTGCTGTAGTGGTGGTGGCCTCTTGCTCCTGTCTCAGCAAGTCACGATCCTTTCGCAGTCATGCTCCGATACCTGCACATAGAACAAAAACAAGAACAACATACAACATAATAATTTCACTCATAACTACTAGCCAGTCAAAAAGGGCTAAGCATATTGCATTAAACATCTAACATAATAAAAAATGGGAACCAAACAATAGTCACATGTATGTATTGATAGAAGGAAGAGTTACAACCAATGCTTTGACGTCGCAGTCTCCTCCAGCGGGATTCAATTGGAGCGCGTCTCAGATGCTCGTTAGGGAATTCGGATGGGACAAAGGCATGGACTCAAGCTCTCTCAATGTAATTCCTTCTTATTCTATATCTCTAGTATTCTGGTATAGTATGTTTAATTCTCCAAGTTAAACTCTTCATCTCTTAAGCTGTTCAGCTAGTTTGTGCAAAGAGATATAGCTTCTTTTTATAGAGGAAAAGGAGGAGGTTAGGATCCCTACAAAGGTGGGAGGGAGGGCTATCCTTTAGAGAGTTCCCATAAGAGGTGGAAACCATAAACTAAAGGAGGGAGTTCGTGGTTTTTCAGTTCAACCACTCCCAATGACTCATCCTCGATGTGGTTGGAGTGGAATTTCCACCTCTATTTTTAAAAAACATTCCATAAACAACTTGGCACAGGTGGCAAACTGGGACAGAGCGCCAGTTGGCGTGGGGCCCAGTGTTAATCTTCCTCTTCGGCACGAGGACATAATTGAGTACCCGCGCCAAGGCAAAAACAAGGGCTTTTGAGCCTCTGCTCAAGGAATTGTCAACAGAAGGAATATTACTCTCATGTAAAGGGACACAATGATGGTATTTGCAAGGCATGACACTACTTATTGATCATGGAAATGACCCTCCAATGGGCGAGATGGGGATTGCAGGGATAGTTACAAAATGTTGTGTAACAGATGGCACCCTTATACTATGCATTGACTACAAGCAGCTGAACAAAGTGACGATCAAGAACAGGTACCCACTACCGAGGATCGATGGTTTGTTTGATTAGCCGAATGGAGCGGCAATGTTCTCTAAGATCCAATTAAGATTAGAATATAATTAGGTATGCATCAAAGAACAAGACACCTATAAGACCATATTTAGGACCAAGTACAGGCATTATGAGTTTGTTATAGTTCCATTCAGTTTGACTAATTCCCCAGCTACATTTATGTATTTGATGAACAATGTGTTGCGTCCTTATTTGGATAAGTTTGTGATTGTGTTTATTGATGACATATTGGAGTATTCTAAAAACAACGAAGAGCATGTCGAGCATTTAGCAACAATGTTGATGTTGTTGAGTGAGCATCGGTTGCATGCTAAGCTTAGAAAATGCGTCTTCTTCCGGACTGAGGTACACTACTTGGGACATGTTGTCTCCAAGGAGGGCATTGCAGTAGATCCAGAAAAGATAAGGGCCATCATGGAGTGGTGTTGGAATGAGGTCCCCTAACCGCAATTTTGGTCCAATTTTGTAATATTTTTGTAATACTTGGTCTAGCGCAGGGGCTTTGGGGCGCATCAAAGGGTAGACATGGTTTGCGGACCATAGAGTAGCACAGGCTTAGATGTTATAAATAGATAGATAAATCGAGTTTAGGAGGAGGCTAAGGAAGAAGTAAGCTAAGCTTGAATACGAACTTGTGGATCTTTTGTGTTGATCATCTGGGTAAGGGCTCTTGCTGGCTGTGTGCGCAGAGACCCTAAGGTCCTGCTGTGTGCAGACTCCGATGGTTGTGTGCACGGGCTGGTAATAGATTCTGTAAGTTGGATCTGAATATGAATGAATGAGAAGGATGTTGATGATATTTTAGTGTTCTTGTGTTGTGATTATTGGTTATGTTTATGTTCTAAGATTGTGTTTTCTTACTAAATACTGATGATATACTAATGCACACGTGGATGCGATATGATGAATGCATAGCTTTGGTTAAAATACTCTGCTCAAGTTACCTGTTAATTACGATCTGTGCTTAGCCGATATACTATTAAAAGGGGTTCTGTGTTGGGCTTCTCTTGCGTAAGTTTGTTAGATCCAAAGGGACCCCATTTTATTAACTCTCTCTCTCTCTCAGGGTGCTGAAACCTAGTTCTAGCACCCTCCCATACTACTTCAGGTGAGACCTTGACCTACGTAAGCAAACCATTGCCGAAAGGGCCAGTAGTATCGGGGTTTGTTGGAAAACCTTAAAACCAAACCTGGGTCAAGACCCCTAAAGCCAACAAATGGTTCTGTTGCCGGGACTGAGAGCATTTTGAGACAGATATTGGGTAATTTTGCAGGGTCATTGGCAGCCATTGAAGCCTGAGCTAGAAGACTAGTTCGAAAAATAGATTTAGGAATTTTCCCTAAAAGAGAATAGAAGTAAGAAGTTATCTGCTGAAAAGTAGAAAAACAAGAAGATATTTTGGAAGTGCACAAAATATTCTTTGTATTCTTCACAAACAAATTGCAAGATTGGTTGGCACGATTGGCAGAGTTCCAGACTTGTTGGAAAGACGATCAAATCACACAGTGGACCCCTGAATTGATCTAACAATTGGAAAAAACTGATAATAGGATTACCAGAACTGTAGACCACTGGGTTTACAGTATCTTGGGAGGATTCATGAAAGAATTTTCCATTGATCAATTTGTGTCATTTTCAGAAGCGGAGCGAAGGTTCTTCAAGGGATTTAGAGGTAAGTTCCTGTTGTAGCCGCTACAACACCACCCAAAATTTTGGGTATATTTAAAATTTCGGGTTCCCCCTCTGCTCGCTTAGGCGTTAAAGTCTTCCACCCGACCTGCAATCATCTACATCCTGTCGACCTATCCCCAACCCCTCATGAGTTGCCTCGCCATCATGATCCAATGTCATCGTTGCAATCACACCATATGTGGGAAGGATCATCCAGCGTGCGCCCGAACACTCTTGTCGCAGTCGCGCCAAGTGTAGCGAGGCTGCCATGCATACGTTTAAATGGAAACCTTTTGTGTATTGACAAGTAAAAGCCCTCCTGCTGTAGGTCATTAAGCATGTTGCTTGAACACTTCTCTTAAGCTTGTTAATTTCATGTGTTTTATCTGTGGTCATCGTTATTGAAGAGTAATTATGATGTTGTAATATTCCACACAGGGGTCTAAAGTCATCGTTTTTGTTTGTGCAATTAATTAATGTTGCCCCATTATTATTATTATTCAAATCATGAAGACATGTAACCTGGGTTATTTTATTCCAGGAAGAACCTCTCTGTTTGCACATAAGAGCCAAGGTTTTCCCCAGCAAACAAGGAGACCATTTTCAAAACAAGTAGATGCTGGCGAAACTCCAAGGAACTCACTGATCTGCCCAAGGTCGCAGGTCGCAAATTTGCTTAGGTCGCAGGTCGCAAATCTGCTTAGGTCGCAGGTCGCAAATCTGCTTAGGTCGCAGGTCGCAAATCTGCTGAGGTCACAGGTCGTAAATCTGCTGAGGTCGCAGGTCGCAAATCTGTTGAGGTCGCAGGTCGCAACATCTGCTTAGGTCGCAGGTCGCCAATCTACTGAGGTCGCAGGTCGCAGGTCGCAAATTTGCCAAGGTCGCGAGGTCGAAAATACAAGGAGGTCGCAAGGTCACACATCTATCAAGGTCGCAAGGTCGCACATTGCCCCGGGTCGTAAGTCGCGGAGGTCGCCAGGTCGCGAAGTCGCACCCCTTGGTAAATGCCTGACGGCGCGACCCAGCGACCCAGCGACTAGGTCGCAGGTCGCAACAACGGCTCAGGTCACATGTCACAAAAATACTGGGTCGCAAGGAAGTCCAACCGTCGGGAAGCGGAAAAGTCAGGAACCCCAGAGGGAAGAACCTCTCTGTTTGCACATAAGAGCCAAGGTTTTCCCCAGCAAACAAGGAGACCATTTTCAAAAACAAGACAAGGCCCCAAGAACCGGACCGCCCAAGGTCGCAGTGCCCAGTTCCGCCGAGGTCGCAGTCGCAAATCCAAAGAGGTTGCAAGGTCGTGTGTCGCGAGGTCGCACAACTGCCCAAGGTCGCAGGTCGCAACATCTGCTGAGGTCGCAGGTCGCAAATCCAATGAGGTCGCAGGTCGCAAATCTGCCTAGGTCACGAGGTCGCAAATCCAAGGAGGTCGCAAGGTCGCAGGTCGCGAGGTCGCACAACTGCCCAAGGTCGCAGGTCGCAACATCTGCCGAGGTCGCAGGTCGCAAATCCAATAAGGTCGCAGGTCGCAAATCTGCCTAGGTCGCGAGGTCGCAAATCCAAGGAGGTCGCAAGGTCGCAAGTCGCGAGGTCGCACAACTGCCCAAGGTCGCAGGTCGAAAATTCAAGGAGGTCGCAAGGTCGCACATCCCCAAGGTCGCGAGTTCGCACAACTGCCCAAGGTCGCAGGTCGCAACATCTGCCGAGGTCGCAGGTCGCAAATCCAATGAGGTCGCAGGTCGCAAACCTGCCTAGGTCGCGAGGTCGCAAATCCAAGGAGGTCGCAAGGTCACAAGTCGCGAGGTCGCACAACTGCCCAAGGTCGCAGGTCGCAACATCTGCCGAGGTCGCAGGTCGCAAATCCAATGAGGTCGCAGGTCGCATATTCACTGAGGTCGCAGGTCGCACATGGCCTTGGGTCGCAAGAAAGCCCAACCGTCGGGAAGCTGAAAAGTCAGGAACCCCAGAGGGCAAGATTTTCCCTATAAATACTTCCTCCGGGAACTTGTAAAGGGCTTTTCTTTTTTGGAAACTCAAGAGCTACATGGCATTGTATTGAAATATTATGCCCTTGAGCATATGAATATAGATTCTTGTTAAAACACCCTATGGTTATGATGTGTTTTGCTATGCGAACACTGTGTGTATTCCTTGTACAGTTTCAGAACATCCTATGATTAATGAAGCTGCACTCTTCATGTCATCATTTATGCGTCATGGCTATCTGTGTTGTATCAATGATGTTCATTTTGTCATCTGTTCTATTAATGAATGTTAATGAACTATTTTGTTAGCATTTCGTTTTATCTTTCAGGAAGTAAAGGGGTATCTTATCATTAAGAACTATTTCTTTTGTGATCAGGCTACCTTATAAGCATCACCCCCAAAAGATGTGTTGCTAATGACATCTCTTGAGGCGTACGTGCTTTATCTATAATCTTGCTACGCATAGTGTTTGATTCGTGTTTAATACATCAATCCTGTATTCTGTATCATGTGAATAAGTGTATGTCCGCAGGTTCAAACAGGTTCTTTTGAGACCGAAGGGAAGTCGTCTTAAGTGGTATCCAAACCCACACCCCGGACGGGATCCCTACTCCAAACGGTTCAAGGTCTAATTGGGACTTTCTACCGAGGAGATCCCCTACTGTTGGCTGGACAAATTTTCCCGTCAACAGAATTGGCGCTAGAAGGAGGGCTTGAACCTCCGACCAGATGTTTAACGAAAAGGGGGGGGCCAGATGACAAGCTGAGCCCTTAGAGCCTGCAGTTAATCTCATATCTGTAATGGCTCGTTCCCAAATCATTCTCCCGAGATGTTTGTCAGAGTTTTATGAGCCTGTATACTACATCTCCGATGAACTTATGTATCACTTGTCCCAGTTAACATTTGATGGTGAAAATGGGGTGTCCATAACCCAACACATTTCAGATTTTTTTGGTGAGTGCTATGAAATTGACGATGAGGGTTTGATGTGTTTGCTTTTATTCCTCACCCTCGAAGGTCGCGCTAAGCAATGGTGCCGCACATTGCCGAAAGCTTCCATCCATTCGTTTGACCAACTCACCCATGAATTACAACAAACTTTTCACATGTATAATCCTCACAACGTTGTAATAAAGTTACATGAGATCAGAATGGAACCTCAGGAATCTTTAGGTGAGTTCTCTATTAGATTTATTCATTATTGTTTTGAGTTTCCTGAAAGGGATGTTGATCAGAAATGTTTAAGTAGACAGTTCGAGTATGCGATTCTCGCTTCCCGTGAGCAATCTCAGTCAGATCCCAGAGTTCCCTATGATAACCTGCAAGTTACCGATTGTTCAGACTTTGTCCCTAATGCTTCCTTGTCCATCTCCCCGAGTCCAGACCTCATTCAGGCCTTCAAGGAGAGTGTTTCTATTTTTGATATTCTCGCTCCTCTTCCTGAGTTGTCTGGGAGTGGAGTGGTGACCTTGAAAGTCCTGAGCAAGGATCGACACTGGCAGGAGGATAGAGCCTATTCCATTACCTTGGAATCTTTCACGCACCATGTCGAATCAAAGTTTGAAAACCACAGTGGCTCATTACCTCTCCCGGTTCATGAAACCTACCCCCAACCCACTCGATGTCTCCCTGGAGTTTGTCCTAAATCTGGTTCACATTCGAATTATGAATCAGATCCACATTCGGATTATGAATCTAGTTCACAGTCGGATTCCGAATCTATTTCATATTCGGATTATGAATCTGGTTCACATTCAGATTATGAATCTGGTTCATATTTGGATTATGAATCTGGTTTAGATTCGGACTATGAATCTGGTTCACATACGTATTATGAATCGACTCCTACCCCGCATAAAGTTTATTCCCTTACAAGGCCTGTCAAATCTTTGTGTCCTCTGAACGACACGGATGTGCGTATTGAAAAGCCTCGTATGGTTAACACCCCTGCGATTCAATATTTTCGTTCATTGTTTCCTAGTTTATTCCTCGATCCCGCCACACCAGTAATTTATTCGAGACATTCAAAATTGCCTTATACTGGTATTGGCGATAATCATAAGCACGCAGATGGTGTTTCACAATCACAGTCCAAAATCGATGAATCTTTTAAATCTGATTTTTCTCACTTGGGATCTTTAGACAGCCATAGGAGCGATTCCCCGTCTGAACAACTCCAAGATGTTCCCTCTATTGATCCATCCCAGTTGGTAACGCTCTGGGAGCCTGACATCTCAGGTACCCAATTCGATCAAATACATGGTTGTAGCGATCACTCCTTATCTGAAAACATATTCAATCATACCGCTGACGACCGTCACTCAAATCCCTTTGCTGACTATACGAAGACACCTGAATTTGATGATCCGATTTGGGAAGATTCGAATACCCACCAGAAAATCGAAATGCGTCAACTGCCGCCGAACGTTTCTGAAATGAAAATTCCCCAGTACCATGCTCCTTCCAGCATAAACGTATCGAATCCACCCCATCCTGGCAAATCTGGAGAATCCGACATTTTGGATTATCAATCTGTCAGTGCACAAACATTCGACCAAATTGATACAAAGCCCACTGACATCTTTCAAATCACTACAATTGATGATCACGCCCATTTGCCTGTTAATCTCGCCGAGCAGTCAAAGTTGGAAAGCCCCTTGCTCGAAGGTCCAGAGTTTTTTCAAAGCAGTGAGGAATTTCAGTCTCCTTTAAACGTGGATTCAGATCCCCATACCCTTAACCAAACCCAGGAGCAACCCCGGACTAGATTTTTCGAAACTAGAATTTCTACACTTGGATGTGCATGCATCTATAATTCGCCTAGCACTTGTGTATTGTTTCCATTCCATAAAACTGATGGTCCCCAACACCAGGATGAGATTGTCGATCAGCTCAACCAACCCCATTCAGTGAATGTGCTTGCAAATAGAAATGGGCTTACCCATCACACCTCAAATCCAGGATCATGCATGAATGATTTTTTGTCATTTATCCATAATGTTGAGTTTCAACAACATATTGTTGGTTACCAAGATAAGAATGGGATTCAGCTTGCACAATCTGTTCTGGCATGTTCTTTGGTAAGTATCTTTGATCATCTTACCGTGGCACCTGCTCCCCAAGTAAGTTTTGTTGCTGCTGCAATTTTTTGGATGCTAGCCCTGATCCTGATCATTGTTGTTCTTGCAGGTCAGGAACTAATGCGGTGGCTGCACTGGAAAGCTGATTTTACATAGCCCCACCGCATCATTGGTTAAACTAGGGTTTAGGTGTAGGCTAGATAGGACCTACAATAAAAAAATTTAGTTTCAAGTTAATTAGGTTTACTTGCAAAATTTTTACTTCATAGTTTAAAAGTGTGTTTGTTGTTTTTGTTTACGATTGATATCTTAGGCAACATCATGTTACAAGTATTTTCTTTCATTTCCTTTTCAGTCGCTTGTTATTGCATAAATAATCAGTGCTTGTATTGCGCCTTTTTTCCACCTACAACTGGTTGATTGTTCTCACACATGGCATTGCATTGCATCCTGAGCCTCGCCTTTTACATTGCGTCGTACTCTCTCTTCCTCACATCATTTCTGTCATGTCGCCTGCCACTACAAGAGCCCTCATTACAACCCTATCACCTTGCAGTCTTGTTTTGCCCCGAGTGCTGAAGCAGTAACTCCATTATTTTGGCGTGAGGTGGTGGTGGCTATCTCAAGAGGCAGCTTTCTCTTAGGACGAGTCGTTGAAATCATATTCTCAACAAGATGCCTATGAGTCTAAACTCATTTAGCCAGGGAGATACGAGCTGGTTTCTTTTGGGAGACCTAATGAGTTTGAATGACCCATACCCGTAGCCTAAGCCTTGTGCCCAGCATAGTCTTGGACATCTTAATGATATGTTTTGCATGCTTCACCTAGTGTGGTAGATGGGATGTGAAGGTTCGGCACAAGGGCAAACCCAAATCAGGATATCTTTCAGTTTCTGCAACATGAGAAACAACCTCTCTTGCTCATAAAATAAGTCGGGATCCCTCATCCGCCCATGAAAAATAAGTGCCATGATCACATGAAAATAAGTGCCACGAGCACATGAAAATGAGTGTTGTAAGCACATGAAACAAATAAGGGTAAAGGATCAAGAAAGGCTTCCTGCGCAGAGAGGTAATGCAACGTCTCCATCGAGGTACTGACCAGGCTCGCTGGCAGCGGAGCAACGTTTGTGATTTCTTGAAGTGACTCCGCTGGGGTACTGTCCAGGCCTGCTGGCAGCGGAGCAACACCAAAAGCTTACTTTAAAAATCCTGAGAATAATAAACCCAGTGCCTTGCTCTTCACATCATCAACTAGCCACTGGCGTATGTGAGCTTTCTCTTTGATGTGTTTCTGATTAGCGGGACTTAGTTGAGGCATAAGGATTAGGCATACCTGTAAAGGGCCAAAGTAATACAAAGGGTACCCATGGAACTAGTTCAATATTCCCTTGCATCATTATCCGGACTCAGACTATTGTGGTGATATTGACAGAGATGCTGGATTCTACCACTGGTTCACCATTTGTTGTAGCCGCTACAACACCACCCAAAATTTTGGGTATATTTAAAATTTCAGGTTCCCCCTCTGCTCGCTTAGGCATTAAAGTCTTCCACCCAACCTGCAATCATCTGCATCCCGCCGACCTATCCCCAACCCCTCATGAGTTGCCTCGCCATCATGATCTGATGTCATCGTTGCAATCACACCATATGTGGGAAGGATCATCCAGCGTGCACCCAAACACTCTTGTCGCAGTCGCGCCAAGTGTAGCGAGGTTGCCATGCATACGTTTAAATGAAACCTTTTGTGTATTGACGAGTAAAAGCACTCTTGTTGTAGGTCATTAAGCATGTTGCTTGAACACTTCTCTTAAGCTTGTTAGTTTCATGTGTTTTATCTGTGGTCATCGTTATTGAAGAGTAATTATGATGTTGTAATATTCCACACAGGGGTCTAAAGTCATCGTTTTTGTTTGTGCAATTAATTAATGTTGCCCCATTATTATTATTATTCAAATCATGAAGACATGTAACCTCGGTTATTTTATTTGCAGAAACCTCTGCTTGCACATAAGAGCCAAGGTTTTCCTCAGTCAAAGAAACAAGGAGACCATTTTCAAAACAAGTAGATGTTGGCGAAACACCAAGGAACCTACCGATCCGCCCAAGGTCGCAGTCGCAACTGCTGAGGTCGCGAGGTCGCAAATCTGTTGAGGTCGTCGCAACAACCGCCGAGGTCGCAGGTCGCAACCGGTCAGGCTTGTGTCGCAAAGTCGCAAATCCGCTCGAGGTCGCAGTCGCAACGGCCGAGGTCGTAGGTCGCAACCTCGCTTAGGTCGCAGTCGCCAATCCGCTCGGTCGGCAGTCGCAGTCGCAAATTTTCCTAAGTCGCAGGTCGCAAGTTTACCAAGGTCGCGAGGGTCGCAAATTAACGAGGTCGCAGGTCGCAAGTTCAACGAGGTCGCAAGGTCGCAAATACAAGGAGATCGCAAGGTCGCACATCCGTCAAGGTCGCGAGGTCGCAAATTTGCCTAAGTCACGGTGTCGCAAGTTCACCAAGGTCGCGAGGTCGCACGACCGCCCAAGGTCGCAGGTCGCGCACCATCCGCCGAGGTCGCAGGTCTCACATCCGTCGAGGTCGTAGGTCGCAAATCCCGTAGAGGTCGCAAGGTCGCACATTGCCCCGGGTCGCAAGTCGCCAAGTCGCACTTTTGCAAATTTCGATACGCGACTCAACACCCAACCGACTAGGTCGCAGGTCGCAACAATGGCTCAGGTCACAGGTCACAAAAATACTGGGTCGCAAGGAAGTCCAACCATCGGGAAGCGGAAAAGTCAGGAACCCCAGAGGGAAGAACCTCTCTGTTTGCACATGAGAGCCAAGGTTTTCCCCAACAAACAAGGATACCATTTTCAAAACAAGTAGATGCTGGCGAAACTCCAAGGAACTCACTGATCTGCCCAAGGTCGCAGGTCGCAAATCTGCTGAGGTCGCAGGTCGCAAATCCAATGAGGTCGCAGGTCGCAAATCTGCCTAGGTCGCGAGGTCGCAAATCCAAGGAGGTCGCAAGGTCGCAGGTCGCGAGGTCGCACAACTGCCCAAGGTCGCAGGTCGCAACATCTGCCAAGGTCGCAGGTCGCAAATCCAATAAGGTCGCAGGTCGCAAATCTGCCTAGGTCGCGAGGTCGCAAATCCAAGGAGGTCGCAAGGTCGCAGGTCGCGAGGTCGCACAACTGCCCAAGGTCGCAGGTCGCAAATTCAAGGAGGTCGCAAGGTCACACATCCCCAAGGTCGCGAGTTCGCACAACTGCCCAAGGTCGCAGGTCGCAACATCTGCCGAGGTCGCAGGTCGCAAATCCAATGAGGTCGCAGGTCGCAAATCTGCCTAGGTCGCGAGGTCGCAAATCCAAGGAGGTCGCAAGGTCACAAGTCGCGAGGTCGCACAACTGCCCAAGGTCGCAGGTTGCAACATCTGCCGAGGTCGCAGGTCGCAAATCCAATGAGGTCGCAGGTCGCATATTCACTGAGGTCGCAGGTCGCACATTGCCTTGGGTCGCAAGAAAGCCCAACCGTCGGGAAGCTGAAAAGTCACGAACCCCAGAGGGCAAGCTTTGCCCTATAAATACTTCCTCCGGGAACTTGTAAAAGGCTTTTCTTTTTTGGAAACTCAAGAGCTACATGCAATTGTATTGAAAGATTCTACACTTGAGCATATGAATATAGATTCTTGTTAAAACACCCTATGGTTATGATGTGTTTTGCTATGCGAACACTGTGTGTATTCCTTGTACAGTTTCAGAACATCCTATGATTAATGAAGATGCACTCTTCATGTCATCATTTATGCGTCATGGCTATCTGTGTTGTATCAATGATGTTCATTTTGTCATCTGTTCTATTAATGAATGTTAATGAACTATTTTGTTAGCATCTCGTTTTATCTTTCAGGAAGTAAATGGGTATCTTATCATTAAGAACTATTTCTTTTGTGATCAGACTACCTTATAAGAATTACCCCCAAAAGATGTGTTGCTAATGACATCTCTTGAGGTGTACGTGCTTTATCTATAATCTTGCTACGCATAGTGTTTGATTCGTGTTTAATACATCAATCCTATATTCTGTATCATGTGAATAAGTGTATGTCCGCAAGTTCAAACAGGTTCTTTTGAGACCGAAGGGAAGTCGTCTTAAGTGGTAGCCGGACCCACACCCCGGACGGGATCCCTACTCCAAACGGTTCAAGGTCTAATTGGGACTTTCTACCGAGGAGATCCCCTACTGTTGGCTGGACAAATTTTCCCGTCAACAGAGCTATACCCCATTCCCATGGCCATCACCCCGATTCTTATAAGACCTAGATGACCCTCCTTTATCATTTAGGAACCCATGATTATCCCAGCCCCTGGTGGTCAATGAATCGCCCTACCTTAAATGGGATATCCACTGTTATACCTTACACATCATGCTCTTATCCCTTGGGCCCTGAGCTGTTAATCAATGATCAGGTGCTCAAAAATATTCTCAAAACTGAACGTTTTCATAATGGTTTTGAACCTCAACAACTGTGTAGACCTCGTTGTTCTGAATTTGGCACAACTCGTTTCATGGAAAAATGACACCGTATCCTCTCGGAAATGCTTTCTATTTGTTTTCTAAAACATGCAAATTTTTCAAAAAAATGGCAGTTGATTAGACAAAATTTTATGCCAATGGAAAGCTGCCATGTGGCCTCTTCTTCTATGAAACAAGATCACAAAATAAAATAAAATAGAGATCAACGACGTAGAAATCAGCCTATTAGAGGGGGAAACATCCTTTACATTACATAAATGAACAATTCTTGGATGATACAAATAACAAAACCTCCTTTCTATATATAGGAGTCCATGGGGTCACAATATAATCCTAGCCAACCTAACAATAATAATGTAAGGGCACAATAGTAACAATAGTGGGATTTTATGGGGCACCATAATAAGAATATGGGAACTACAGGAGTTCAACAATAACAATAAGGGGGCTACACCAACTACAATAAGGGACTACACTAGTAATATAGGAACCTAACATGCCCCTCTCCTTCAAAAAAATTTTGTCCTCAATGCTTGAGTAGTTATGGATGCTTCTGTATAAAATTTTCATCCCCCCATGTGGAATCTTCAGTGGGTAAGTTCTTCCACTCAATGAGTTACTCTGAAATTGATTGATTTCATAGTTGTCAAGTTCTTGTTTCCATGACTGCTTTAGGTTCCAATATGATTTTTCCTACCTCATAAATTTCTAGCAATATTGTTTGAACTGGAAGTTTGAAACCTATCCTTATTTAAGCATGAAACATGGAAAACCGGGTGCACTCGAGAAGAAGAAGGAAGCTCCAATATATATTCCATAGTACCAATATTTTGCAACACCTTGTAAGGACCATAGTTCTTTGGAGATAATTTGTTATCCCTCTTAGCTTGCTTGAGGGACATTTGTTTGTATGGTTGTAGACGTAAAAATACCCAGCCGCCTACATCAAAACTCCTCTCGTTGTGATGTTGATTTTCCTAATGTTTCATTTGATTTTGTGCCAAATTTAGGTTATCCTTTAAGAGTTGGAGAATGTGTTGTTGATGCTCGATGTGATCTTCCACTTCTTGAACCTTAGAATTTTCTCTTAAAGATTATGTGATGGACGGTGGATGATATACATAAAGTGCCATAATGGGGTCATTTTTGCTGCAGTGTGGAAGGAAGTGTTATACCACCATTCAACCAAAGGTAACCACTTTACCCATTGTGTTTGTTTATCAGATACAAAGCAACAAAGATATCCTTCCAAAAATTTGTTCACTATCTCATTTTTCCCATCGGATTGAGGATGATAAGATGAGCTATGAGCTAGTTTAGTACCCAAACAAGAAAATAATTCCATCCAAAACTATCTAGTGAAAATGGGATCTCTTTCGCTTACAATAATCTTTGGGTTTCCATCTAGCTTTTTAATTGTTTCCGTAAATGTAGAAGCAATTGTACTCGCTTTAAATGGATGAGATAATGCACAAAAGTGTGCATACTTGGTAAGTCTATCAACTACCACCATGATTACACTCTTTCCTTTGGACTTAGGTAAACCTGTGATAAAATCCATTGAAACCTCCTCCCAATGTTGACGTGGAATGGATAAAGGTTATAGCATACCTAGGGTCTTAATTTTATCGACTTTATTTTTCTCGCAAACCAAACACTCTGCCACAAACTTTTGAATATCATATTTAAGGCCATCCCAAAAAAATTAGTTCTTCACCCTGTGGTAAGTTTTTAAAAATATTGAGTGTCCACCTAAGGGAGAGGTGTGAAATTCCAAAAGAATCTTTTGTTTTAGTTGGTAATTATTACAAAGATATAAGCGATCTTTGTACCATAAGGAATCATTTTTCCAACTAAATGTATCATATGTACTGGGATCTTGCTGCAACTTTTGAATGAGTGTCCACACTTCTTCTTCATTCTTCCATTCCTCCCTTGCTTCGATTATCCAATCAGGTTCCAGATAATAAAATGGCACAAATAAATGCTTCCACATCCTCATCCTTTCTTAAGTGTGCATCTGCAACTACATTTAGCTTCCCTTTTTTGTAGATGATTTCAAAGTCATAACCCAACATATTTGTAACCCATTTTTTCTACTCTTCTGAAGATAGTCTTTGTTCCAAAAATTATTTAAGACTATCATGATCTTTGTTTACCTTGAAGTGTATTCCCAATAGGTAAGGTCACTATTTCTTTAGTGCATGTAGTATTTCCAACTTTTCCTTCTCATAAATAGCTTTTTGTAAATACTTTCCTTTGATTGGACAGCTTTCAAAACTAATGGGTCTTCCTTCTTGCATTAAAACAACACCAATTTCATTTCCTAGGGAATCACATTCCACAATAAAGGTTTTGGTGAAGTCTAGCATAGCTAAGACCGGTGTTTGGCACATTGCCTCTTTAATATGTTCAAAGGCCTTAGTTTCTTCAGGAGTCCATGAAAATGCATCTTTCTTCAATAATGTTTTTAAAGGTGCTACTATTCTCCCATAATTCTTAACAAACTTGTGATAATACCCTGTTATCCCAAGAAATACTCGCAACTTCTTTATGGTTGTTGGTACTTTCCATTCCTTAATGGCTTTAATTTTGTTAGGGTCTACCTTAACACCCTCCTGAGATACACTACGACCCAGATATTCTGCCTCTTGTACTCCAAAGAAACATTTGCAGTTTTTTTCATATAATTGTTTCTCCTCCAATAGTTTGAGCACCATGTCAACATGTTGAACATGATCCTTCCAAAACCATTTGTAGATTAGTATATCATCAAAAAAATACTAACACAAATTTTCTAAGGAAGGGTTTGAAAATGGAATTCATCAACCCTTGAAATGTAGTAGGGTCATTGGTAAGGCCAAAAGGCATGACAAAAAATTCATAATGACCCTCATGAGTTTGAAATTTTATTTTTAGAATGTCTTTGGCCTCCATTCTAATTTGATGATATCCTGAACAAATATCCAACTTGGTGAAATAAATTGCTCCATGTAATTCATCTAATAATTCATCAATCACGGGAATGGGAAATTTATCTCTAATAGTGATCTTGTTGAGCTCCCTATAATCTGGACACATGCGCTATGATCCATCCTTCTTGTGCGCTAATATTACTGGAGCAGAGAAAGAACTTTGACGAGGTTGAATTATACCAGCCTTTAGCATGTATGCAATCATATGTTTGATTTCTCTCTTTTGGAAATAAGGATATTTGTAAGGCCTGATGTTTGGAGGAAAACTTCTTGGAATCAATTGAATAGCATGATCATGATCATGAATAGGTGGGAGTCCTTTAGGAGTTTCAAACACCTTGGAATGATTTTCCAAGACTTTTTGGAGATCTGGAGAAATAGATAATTTTGATGTTGGAATTTCTAGTGAGCATAATTGTGCAATTACGCCTCGTTGTTCTTTCTTCATAAGCATTTTTATAACTTTATAGCTTATTATATTTCTCGGCTTCCTTGTGATACCCCGTAATTCAACTTCCTTTCTTCTGAAAAAAAATAAATAAATAAATAAAAATAATAATAATAATAATTAATTAATTAATTAATTAATTAAAATTAAAATTAATTAATTAATTAATTAAAATTAAAATTAAAAAATCATGAAAATTTCTTGATAATTAAAAGCTATCATCCCCAAAGATTGTAACCATTGTACTCCTAGTACAACATCAGCACCACCCATTGGAATATTCAATACATATTCCCCCATGGTTAGCTTGATATTATGGTACTTTCAAGAGAATTTTATAGTTCCTCCATTTGCAACCACCACTTGACCCTCTAGTGCTGGGTATAGGAAGAAATTCAATTCCTTGGCTACATTACAATGAAAAAAATTATGTGTACTACCTGAATCAATCAGCACTGTTACATTTTTATTCTTGATATGCCCTTCTATCTTGAGAGTTTGATGAGTGGTAATTCCTGCCAATTGATTACAGGATATGGTTAGATTCATTTATTCTTTCTCTATGGTTGGTTCTTGGTTTATATCCTCTGCGTTTGAAGTTTCTTTTTCATTTTCTTCCTCCTCTTCACAACCTATGTAAAATAATTTCTTCTCAGCACACTTATGACCTTTAGTGTATTTGATATCAGAACTGTAGCGAATCCCTTTTGCTCTTTTTTCTTCCAATTGTTGTGGTGTCAACCTTGTAGGTTGTGGAAGTCTAGGAGTAGAAACACTTCCATATTTATAGTTATGAGTGGTAAGCTTCCTTGTCGCCATAATTTTTCTTTCAATTTTTCTTGCCAACTTGGATGCCATCTCCAATGAATCAGGTTCCCAAAGGCAAACCTCGTGTTGGATGTTATCCTTTGAAGTCCCTATGAAGAAATCAGTCGTGTGTTCCTCTGAAATATTAGTTACCCTTATATTCAATTTTTGGAAGTCTTCAATGTGCTCCACCATTGAACCCTTTTATTTGAGATTTATCAATTAGCTAAAGAATGTGTTGCTCTTTGTATCCTTATAATTTTCTGTCATTTACTCTATAAAAATTGACCAAGTGACAATTTTTTTACGAGAGAAAAGCCATTGACACCATACAAATGTATTTTTTTCTAAATATAAAGTTTCAATACGTACCTTTTGTGTGTTTTTCACATTATGGAGATCAAAATATTGCTCCATGTTGAAATTCAACAAGATGATGAGCTTAGTAGACATATTGGGCGGAATCTATTTTTAGATTTCCAATCTAAAAATATATATGTCGAATATTATTAGCTCTTAATAATATTTGGACTCTAAGCATTATCTTATTCTCTTGGAGCACTTCAGTTAAGTGCACAGATGTGGCACAGTAGCTGACAGAAGGAATTACGCTATTCCTGAGGGGTTACTAGAGCTAATGCATGAGGACTTTAGTTAGAACTCATGTGACAGAGTTTGGTGGAGTTATAGAAGTAGTTGGTGGAGTTGTATTCAGTTTAACTCAGTTAGACTCAGTTGAGCTAGTTGTATCTAGTCTATCTAATTGATACACTAGTGAGAGTGGTGTGAATTAATTAGTTAATTAATTCACTAAATAATAACTCATTAATCAACTGAAGAATACATCAGTTAAATACAGTGCATGGCAATTTCAGTGGAGACCAGTGGAGAGGTAGGTGAAAGAGCAAGTGTGACTATCAGTTGTGACTATAGTGATGCCTTGATTGCATCCAACACTCAGTGGAGATGCCAATGAGGATTGTGCAGTTTAAGCTTGGTGTATTTGAGTTCATTTAGAGCCATTATTCAGCAGGGATTGTGCATTAGATGCAGGCTAGCAGGTGGCAAAGAATGGTGCATGGATTTGCAAGATCGGGCTTGATTAGTGTGTAGCGATTGTATTGTATGGAGAACTTGACATGTTCATCTTTGTATGAGGATTGTTACATGATATCTATGACATATATTATATACATATATAGTTGGGGTTTTCAGCTTCAGGCTTTCCCATTAAAACAGTTGTGTTAATGTGTGTGATTTTTTATGGTTTCATGTGTGCGTTGCAATTGATTTAATTTCCGCATGTGATGATTAATGGTGGAATAGACTATGTATTGTGCATGAAGTTAAAATAGTGTGTGATCAGGAGAGTATTGGATATATAACACATAAGTTATATAATTTCTACATGGTATCAGAGCGATATTAATCATTGGAGCATATTGCAATTATTGAAGCGGTTGAGTTTTGTGCTGGTGGAATTCGAATTTGCTGCAGTGTTTTCTTGGTGTTGAAGTTGAGCATTCATTGAAATGTCTTTCAATGGATTGCGATTGGAGTATGCCCTTGATGGGAGCTCGAATTACATGGCATGGAAGGATAGAATGGAGGCGGTGCTGAATGATAATGGGTTGAAGGATTTCATAGATGTTGATATTCTGAAACCTGCTTCTAGCGATGCAGCCGC
Source organism: Pinus albicaulis (assembly GCA_034641835.2). Lineage (NCBI taxonomy): Eukaryota > Viridiplantae > Streptophyta > Pinopsida > Pinales > Pinaceae > Pinus > Pinus albicaulis. The sequence continues at coordinate 1,224,915,245 of CM076572.1, read as the reverse complement.
ACTAGATGCATGGCAAAAGAAGGTAGCAAAGTGTCGAAGAATTCTGTTGGAAGGTGTGAAGAACCACATTGTGTCCAGCCTTCATGGTAAATCCACTCCATTCTTAATGTGGAAAGCTTTGACAGACTTGTTCCAAAGCAGAAGCGACCAGAGGAAGTTGACGCTTAAAGACAATCTCAGAAAAATAAAAATGGAGAAAGGTTACAATATACCAAAATACCTCACGAAGTTTTTCCACTGCAAGGATGAGCTGGGAAGTGTGGGGGTTACTATTGATGAAGAAGACTTGGTGAGCTTGGCTCTCCTTGGGCTTCCGAAGAGTTGGCATAGCTACGAAGACTCTGTCAATGGACGGGAGAAACTGCCAGGATGGGAGCGACTTTGGTCGGATCTTGTGCAGGAGGAGATAAGGCGGGGTACCAGGGATGGATCTTCATAGAAGAATGGATATGAAGAAAATTTCACTTTGGCTACCAAAGCTCAGAAATGAAAAGGGAATAAATATTCCAAATCCAAAGCTAAAGGCAAGAAGCAGGATTTGTCCAAGGTGAAATGTTTTCACTGTCACCAGCACGGGCATTTCTCCACTAATTTCCCACAAAAGAAGAAGAATAAGCAGGCTGCTGGATCTGCAACTAGAGAGGCCTTAGCCTCGTAGTTTGAGCTATATTTTTCTTTGATCGCATGCTTGGTTTCAAGTGTGATGGGATTGGTGTGGTTTCTTGACAGTGGTGCATCTTTCCATAAGACCGGAGACAAAGATTTATTTAGTGATCTAGATGAAAAGGATCTTGGAGTGCACATCAAGATGGGTGATGATGGTAGATACAGTGCGACTGGTATCGAGACCATTTCCTTTGAGAGGGAGTCTGGTAAACCTTTCATATTGAAGGATGTCATGCATGTTCCAAGATTGAAGAATAATCTAATCTCTGTGGCGATGTTGGAAGACAAGGGATATGATGTTGTTTTTAGCGAGGAAAAGGCTTTCCTGCGCAGTAAAACAACTGGTGAAACCTAGAGGATAGGGGTTCGAGTTAAGAACCTTTATCAATTATAGGTAGATGGTTGTGCAGCAATGGCAGGCAAAACAGAAGTAGTGGTGAGCCAGGATGAGGGCGAATTGTGGCACAGGAGATTGGGCCATCTTCACCATGGCGCTTTGAAAATTTTGCAGCAGATTTCTACCGGGCTTCCCAAGGGTACACTTGCACAGTTAGATCAGTGCAAGGGATGTACTTTGGGAAAATTTGTGAAGACCACTTTTCATGAGAAGGATATTCACGCCACGATGATCCTTGAGAGAATTCACATAGATGTGTGTGGAACTTTCTCGGCTGCTTCAACAGTAAAGCATAGGTATTATATGATATTTGATGATGACTTTTCTCATAAGTGTTGGATCTTCTTCATGCAGAAGAAGAGTGAGACATACTTAAAGTTCTGTGAGTTCAAGGCGCTAGTTGAGAAAGAGTCAGGGAAGAAGGTGAAAGCTCTAAGGAGCGATAATGGTGGTGAATACATCTCTGGTGAATTCAAAGACTTTTGCAACACAGAAGGAATTCGAAGAGAACTCATAGCGCCTCATAACCCACAACAGAATGGGGTCATGGAGAGAAAGAACAGAATGATCATGGGTGTTTCACGGGCGATGTTGCATGATCAGGGCCTTCCCATACACTTGTGGGATGAAGCATGCAACATTGCGGTTTATGTGCAAAACCGTTGTCCTCATAGAGTACTTGGCATGAGTACACCCAAAGAGGCATTTTCTGGTAAGAAGCCTGATATTTCTCATTCGAAGATTTTTGGCTCACCTGTTTACATTCATGTGACGAAGGATGCCAGGAATAAGTTGAAGTCGACCGCAGTTTGGGAAATTTTTGGGGTACACAAACACCCCACAACTATCGGTGTATTTTCCGTATAGTCGAAGACTATCATGCGACGGGGATATTAAATTTCATGAGGAGAAAGCCATAAAGTTGTCGCTTGAGAGGGAGTTACACTTGCATGCAGATGAGGAGCTACTAGTTCCTAATGATGAGCCTCAGGCTGTGGATCAGGCACAAGAGGAGGTTAATGGAGTGGAAGAAACCACTCATGCAGCGCCAAACATCAGAGGGCAAAAGCGCACTATAGAAGTTGAGCGCCTGAATCTTGATGCAATGCAGAATGTAGGAGCACCTACAACACAGCGTAGACAGAGATAGTCACTTAACCGATTCACTAGATACATGGCTCTAATGAGCAAGTGTATCGTGATAGAATCATCTTCTTTCGAGGAAGTTGTGGAGGATCCCACATGGGTATATGCCATGGTGGAAGAGTATGATTCGATTGTCAGAAATAGTGCATGGGAGATTGTCCCAAGGCCGGAAGGGAAATCAGTGGTAGGTTCGAGATGGATCTACAAAGTGAAGCAAGCCGCTGACGGGAGCGTCCAGAAGTACAAGGAAAGATTTGTTGTCCGGGGCTTCTCACAGATTGAGGGGATCGACTATGAGGAAACCTTTGCACTTGTCGCAAGGTATTCTTCCATACAGAGCATCCTAGCTCTCTCAGCGCAGATGGGTTGGCACATTCATCAGATGGATGTGAAGACTGCGTTCCTCAACGGAGTCATTGAGGAGGAGGTGTACATAGAGTAGCCTCGAAGGTTTCGAAATCTTTAGTAGTGAGGCGCATGTGTGCAGTTCAAAAGAGCATTGTACGGCCGAAACAAGCACCTCATGCTTGGTACACACAGATAGATAGTTATTTCACCGAACTTGGTTTCGCCAAGAGTGAGGCGGATCCAAACCTATACCAGATTGTGGTGGAGGGTAAGCTTTTGATCATTGTGCTTTATGTAGATGATTTAATACTAACGGGTGATGAACTATTGATACACTCATGCAAGGCAGATCTTGCAAAGGAGTTTGAGATGAAGGACTTGGGCCTCCTTCATTATTTCCTGGGATTGGAAATTTGGCAGCGGAAGGGTGGACTGTTTGTGTCTCAAGGCAAGTATGCCCGGGAGATACCGGAGAAGTTAAACATGCAAGGCTGCAAGCCTATCGACACTCCTCTTCCTGGTGGTTGGAGGAAAGAGGATGCTACATCGGCAGAGGTAGTGGATGCCACTGTTTATCGACAGTTGGTTGGTTCGCTCATGTATCTAGTCAATACACGACCGGACATATGCTATGTTGTTAACCAGCTTTCACAAGCTATGGTTAAGCCTACCAAGCTCTTTTGGAAGGCAGGCAAGCATGTCCTGAGGTATCTCAGGGGCACATCGGGATATGGATTGTGGTACAGACAGTCGGATGAGTTGAAGCTGCATGGCTTCACGGATGCAGATTGGGCAGGGAGCCCAACGGATAGAAAGAGCACATCTGGAGGGATATTCAGTATCGGATCTACAGCAGTTTCTTGGTACAGCAGGAAACAAAGATCCGTGGCAATCAGTTCAGCGAAGGCCGAGTACATGGCAGCAAGTTTGGCTGCATGCGAGGCTATATGGATGAGGAAGATCCTGGTCGGGTTGTTCGGTTCACACTTAGATCCTACTGTGATATATTGTGATAATCAAAGTTGCATTAAACTCTCGGTTAATCCAGTATTTCATGATAGATCTAAACATATTGACATCCGGTACCATCATATCAGAGATTGTGTGCAGCGGAAGATCATGTTACTATCTTACATTCCTACAGAGGATCAAGATACTGATATTCTGATGAAGGTGCTCACCAGGAGAAAATTCGAATACCATAGAGACAGGATCGGGGTGGTAGATAATCCCTATCTTGTTGAGAGGGAGTGTTGAGATTCAACAAGATGATGAGCTTAGTGAAAAGAGTCGCCTTCACTAAGTGGGCCCGCAGGCTATTTTTGGCGCGAAGTCTATTTTTAGACTATGTCTATTTTTAGACACGTCGATCATATTCTATGAGTTACTGTTAGGTCCCTATATTACTAGTATAGTTCCTTATTGTTATTATTGTAACCCCCTTATTGTTATTATTGTAACCCCCTTGTTTTTATTATTGTACCCTTGTAACCCCCATTTTGTTATTATTGTGCCCTTAAATTATTATTGTTAGGACGGCTAGGATTACATTGTGGCCCCACTAGGATTACATTATGGCCCCATGGACTCCTATATATAGAAAAGAGGTTTTGTAAATTGTATCATCCAAGAATTTTTCATTTATGTAATGTATTGGAGGTTGCCCCCTCGAAGTGGCTTATTTCTAAGGCGTTGATATCTCTTTTCTTCTATTTTTGGAGCTGGTTACACAACATTTGGTATCAGAGCTTTGGATTCTAGGGTTTCGCTGCTCCAAACAGGTCATCATGGAATTTTCACTATAACTTTTTTTCTACAAAGTTTTATAAGTTGAAATTTTTAGGGTGCGAAGCCAAAATCCCAAGGAAGATTGTTTAAAAATTTCAGAGCTTGGTTCGCAACATTTTCAAAGATATGATTTGTGGAAGTTAGGTCTTTTTTCAGGCTCCTAAATAGGTCATCGTGCCATTTGTGCTATAAAAATTTTTCTACTAAGGTTCAAAAGTGAAATTTTTAGGGTACGAAGCTGAAATCCTAAGGAAACTCATCAAAAATTTTCAGAGCTTGGTTCGTAATATTTTTGGAGATATGATCTGTGAAAGATAGTGCTTTTTCAGGCTCCTGAATTTTATCTCAAACAGGTGATCGTGGGAAAAGTTCAATAACTCTCTCTCTAAGCATCGGATTGGAGTCTCGTAAAAAGTGGTCACAAGTACACAGATTGTAGTTTCTTGGCTATCAATTTTATAGGCGAAGGACAAAACAGTTACATGTGGCAATTCGTACAAGTTCGCTCTACTGAACTAGTCCATAATTAGGTCATTGTGGGAGATTGGACATAACTTTGTCTTGGAGAATCCAAATCAGGTCAGACCTGTGGCATTTGAAAGATAATTTAGAAGGCTACCTAAGTGCTCAATTTAAGATATTGAAGAGCCGCAATCAAAGAGATAATCCAATTTCAATATCGAGCTCCTCAAAAGCAAGAAAAAGGTGTGTATTATTTTTCCGAATTGGATAAGTCTTGTTTGAAGAATCAATTTGAATTGATTCCAAGGGCATATTGTAGCATATATATCAGTATTTGGTTCTAAAAAATGCCTCATAAAAATAATTCAACACCCATTAAGCTTTCATAAGGCTCTACTATGACTCATGAAGATGAAGAATTGCAACATGATCTATCAAAATTACAAGAGCAAGTGCACCAAATTTCGCTCTCGCAAAGAGCAACAAAAAATGAAATGGAAGTTTTGAAGAAAGGCGTGGAAGCAAAGATGGATGGTGTGAAGAATAATATGGATGGTTTGAAGAAAGGCGTGGAATCTAAGATAGATGGCATGGAAGCTGGCATGGAATCTAAGATGGATGACATGGAAGCTAAAATGGACAACATGAAGAATGATCTAAAAGCAGACATAGAAGGTTTGACAAAGTTGATACAAGAAATGTTTCCTAATGGTGAAAAGATAGTAGAGGAAACTCATGATGAGAAAAAAATAAATGTTAATCGTGATTTCATAAACTCTAATGTTGGCGGGAAGAACCACCATATTCCAAAACTGGATATGAGGAAGTTTGATGGAAAGGATCCTGTAACATGGATACTACAGATGGAGCAATATTTTGATCTCCATAACGTGCAAAACACACAAAAGGTACACATTGCAACTTTACATTTAGAACAAAATACATTTGTATGGTATCGATGGCTTTGCTCCCGTAAAAAAATTGTCACTTGGTCAATTTTTACTGAGGAAATGATAGCACATTATGAGGATACAAAGAACAACACCTTCTTTAGCCAATTGATAAATCTAAAACAAAAGGGTTTAGTGGGGGAGCACATTGAGGACTTCCAAAAATTGAATATAAGGGTAACTGATATTCCAGAGGAACACAGGATTGATCTCTTCATAGGTACTTTAAAGGATAACATCCAACATGAAGTTCGCGTTTTGGAACCCGATTCATTGGAGAAGGCATTCAGGTTGGCAAGAAAAATTGAATGTAAAATTATGGCGACAAGGAAGCCTACCACTCACTTCTATAAAGATGGAAGTGTTGCTACTCCTAGATTTCCACAACCTACAAGGTTGACACCACAACAATTGGAAGAAAAAAGAGAAAAAGGGCTTTGCTACAGTTATGATAGCAAATACACTAAAGGTCATAAGTGTGTTGAGAAGAAATTATTTTACATAGATTGTGAAGAGGAAGAAGAAAATGAACAAGAAGAGGATATACACCAGGAACCAGCCCTAGAAGAGGAAAAAATGAATCTAACCATATTGTGTAATGCATTGGTAGGAATTACCACTCCTCAAACTCTCAAGATAGAAGGACATATCAAGAATAAAAAGGTAATAGTGTTGATTGATTCAAGTAGCACCCATAATTTTATTCATTGCAAGGTAGTCGAGGAATTAAATTGTTTCCTATACCCAGCACCAGAACGTTAAGTGATGGTTGCAAATGGAGGAACTACAAATTTCTCTGGAAAATGCCATAATATCAAGCTAACCATGGGGGAATATGTATTGACTAGTCTAATGCTTTCCATTCCTATGGGAGGTGTTGATGTTGTACTAGGAGTACAATGGTTACAATCTTTGGGGATGGTAGCTTTTAATTTTCAAGAACTTTTCTTGAAATTTTTTTTAGAAGGAAAGGAAGTTGAATTACGGGGTATTGCAAGGAAGCGAGGAAAGATAATAAGCTCTAATTTCATGACAAAGCTTCTAAAGAAAGAACAACGAGGTGTAATTTCACAATTATTCTCACTAGAAGTTCCAACATCAAAATCATCTATTTCTGCAGATCTCCAACAAGTCTTGGACAATCATTCCAAGGTGTTTGAAACTCCCGAAGGACTCCCACCTATTCGTGATCATGATCATGCTATTCATTTGATTCCAGGAAGTGTTCCTCCAAACATCAGGCCTTATAGATATCCTTACGTACAAAAGAGCGAAATTGAACGTATGATTGCAGAAATGTTAGAGGCGGGTATAATTCAACCTAGTCAAAGTTCTTTCTCTGCTCCTGTAGTATTGGTACACAAGAAGGATGGATCATGGCGAATGTGTCCGCATTATAGGGAGCTCAATAAGCTCACCATTAAAGACAAATTTCCCATTCCTGTGATTGATGAATTACATGGAGCAATTTATTTTACCAAGTTGGATCTTCGTTCAGGATATCATCAAATTAGAATGAAGACTGAAGATATTCCAAAAAAAACATTTCGAACTCATGAGGGTCATTATGAATTTTTGGTCATGCCTTTTGCCCTTACCAATGCACCTTCTACATTTCAAGGGTTGATGAATTCCATTTTCAAACCCTTCCTTAGAAAATTTGTGCTAGTATTTTTTGATGATATACTAATCTACAGCAGGTCTTGGAAGGACCATGTTGAACATGTTGACAGGGTGCTCAAAATATTGCAGGAGAAACAATTATATGCAAAAAATCCAAATGTTTCTTTGGAGTACAAGAGGTGGAATATCTGGGTCATATTGTATCTCACGAGGGTGTTAAAGTAGACCCTAACAAAATTAAAGCCATTAAGGAATGGAAAGTCCCCACAACCATAAAGCAATTGCGAGGATTTCTCAGGTTAACAAGGTATTATCATAATTTTGTTAAGAATTATGGGAGAATAGCAGCACCTCTAACAACATTATTGAAGAAAGATGCATTTTCATGGAATCCTAAAGCAACTAAGGCCTTTGAACATCTTAAAGAGGCAATGTGCCTAGCACCGGTCTTAGCTACGCCAGACTTCACAAAAACCTTTATTGTGGAATGTGATGCCTCAAGAAATGGAATTGGTGCTGTTTTAATGCAGGAAGGAAGACTCATTGGCTTTGAAAGCCGTCCAGTCAAAGGAAAGTATTTAAAAAAACCCATTTATGAGAAGGAAATGTTAGCAATACTGCATGCACTAAAGAAATGGAGAACTTACCTAATGGGAAGACACTTCAAGGTAAAAATTGATCATGATAGTCTTAAACACTTTTTGGAACAAAGACTATCTTCAGAAGAGCAGCAAAATTGGGTCACAAAGATGTTGGGTTATGACTTTGAAATAATCTACAAAAAATGAAAGCTTAATGTTGTTGCAGATGCACTCTCAAGAAAGAATGAAGAGGTGGAAGCATTGTTTTGTGCCATTTCTATTATCCAACCAGATTGGATAACTGAAGCAAGAGATGAATGGAAGAAGGAAAAAGATGTATGGACACTCATTCAAAAGTTGCAGCAAGATCCTAGTACATCCGATACATTTAGTTGGAAAAATGATTCCTTATGGTACAAAGATCGCTTATATCTTTGTAAGAATTCCCATCTAAAACAAAAGATTCTTCTGGAATTGCACACTTCTCCTTTAGGAGGACACTCGGGATTTTTAAAAACTTACCACAGGGTGAAGAAAGAATTTTTTTGGGATGGCCTTAAATCAGATATTCAAAATTTTGTGGCAGAATGTTTGGTTTGCCAGCAGAATAAAGTGGAAACAATTAAGACCCCGGGACTTCTACAACCTTTATCCATTCCAAGTCAACGTTGGGAGGAGATTTCAATGGATTTTATCACAGGTTTACCTAAGTCCGAAGGAAAGAGTTTCATCATGGTGGTAGTTGATAGACTTACCAAGTATGCACACTTTTGTGCATTATGTTAGCCATCAGTATTTTTTGCATGTTAGTGATGACTATATCTTCAGCTGAGTTTTCTAGAAACTGATTTCCTTATTTCAATATGTCATCCAGAAAACCCTCCCCAAAACTTTTTTCATCTTTCTACTTATTCAGTCCACCCCTGGCAGCATCAAAAACTTCATATCACATATCCTGCCTAGCTTCAGCTTTATTAACCTGCCCATCATCCTTAAAAGGCAAATTCACATCTGTTTCAATATTCTCCCCTATGTTAGGAAGTGGCGTTTAGGACATTTCACCTTTGGCAATCATCAAAAAGCCAAAAAAGCCCCCATCTGCAGCAGACCTACCATGACTGATCCCTTAATTTGCAAATAAAGTTGACAAACAGCCTTCAGTCACGCCACTCATATTCCCTAGGTCTCAGCACTGCATGAAGCCCATTCTCAAGCTGACTAGTAGGTTTTTCACTGTGTTCTATGGTTCTTCAAAGACAGGAAATATGTTTCATCTCATGGAGTAAATGTTTTAGTTTACAGTTAGAGGAACAGCTGCTTCTAAGTGTATTATGAGCCTGAGATGAAGCTGCAAAACAAAGGTCACTCATCAGGACCTTACAGCTCTTTCCAGCATGAAAATCACAATAAGAAAGGTCTGCCACTGTCTCAGCTAAATGGTAAATTGTCAAGGCCCAGAACCTCCTTCATTTACAAGCAGAGGGTTAGGGCGCCTCCTTCATACATAAGCAGAGGGCGCAGGCCAGAGTTGACTCAGAAGGCTGCAAAAGTCCAGGTTTGCCCTAACTGAAACAATGACACAATATCTTCAGGTTTCATGAATGTAATTGCTGACCATAACAGGATTATAGTGGAAATATGATAAGCTCAAAGGAAAGGGGAGTTTGGCCTGATAAAAGAGATCATCTGAAACTTTCAAGTCAGGTGAATGGTTGAAACTCTAGAAGGCCTGTCATCAGTGAACTTTCCAAAGCATAAGGACCATGTCTATCCACAAGATCAAACAGAACATATGATAAACAATGCCATTACACAGGCAGGAGAAAGTTCTTGGTTTTTCAAGAAAGCAATGACCTTCATAGTCACAAAGAGCTTTGTCAATATAACAGGTCATGAGATGAACAAGCCAAGTGACAAATATCTCAGCAACCTTAGAACAGTGTCATTGTGGCTAGGTTTCCTTCAAAAAACACAGTGATGCTTGCAAATAGTGATGCCTAGATTGATGTTGTTCAAATGATTTACTTACCACCACATTCAGAGAAAGGCTGTGTCTGACATAGTGGTAAAAGGGGGCTTCTGATACTTTACTTGATGAAGATCCTCCTCCATATATGAGCAGAGAGCCAAAATCATTGCAGGCTGTTGAAAACTGGTAAGTCCAAAAGTGCAGGGAAAAGACACAAAGAAATTGAATGAAGGAAAGTGTTACTGTCTATGATATAAATGTATTGATCTCCCTCTTCAAAAAATCTATCTGTCAACAGTCCATCCAAGTAGAGAGGAGAAAATATTGAACATATTGTATGCTATTAATGCCAAAAGAGCAGTTGACTTAAAAAGGGGTTAAAGACCTTTCATGATCACCTATACAGAAATCAAAGGAAATCCTTCTGAGCAAACATAGAAGTCTAGGGTGAAAGGATGCAACCTAAAAAGTGTATTTACAGTCCAAGGAAAAACTTGTGAAACACTCAGAAGTAGAAATTTATCACTGGGAAAGTGAAACAGTGACCAAGGTTGAGTCATAAAATGCAGGATGACAGGTATGCAATGCTATGAATAGACAAAGAGACAATTTTAAGCATATGTGTGCCACTGATATCAAAAAGAAGATTTTTTCCTTAAGGAAAGGGTCAAGCAGCAAAACAATACCATATGTCAAAAGTCCAAAAGAGGTGCCTTTCAAGAAGGGGTATTTACAACTTTTCAAATATTTTTGGTGCATTATGAAATAGTCCTTCTTTGCTAACAATCACCAAGAGAGGGAGGCAGTGAACATATGTCCAGTCATGAAATGGTGCTATTGACCAAAAGGGTTTTAATGCACTGATCAGAACAAAATAAAGACTGTGTGCTCAAAGGCCCTGTTTTCATATTTTACAAGTTTGTTTTTCAGATGGAGAAGGCGAGTGATATTCGATCTTATAAGTAGGCAGAGGAAGTGGGTTATGATGAATCACCACTGTTCATATGTTTTAAAAACAAACACACTTGTTATCATTTCAAAGGGCAGACTTAGCACAAAGACACAGTATTAAATAAACAATGGCAGAGTTGTGGCATGATGAGTTGTCAAGCAGGGGATTATAGTGAAAAATGCCTCTTTTTGGAGAACATTGCAGATCATAAAGAATGCATCCACTGATACCTATACCATTAGACACTGTGGCAAAAATAGTCCCAAGATTGTGGAATTTTGTTTTAGGGTCTAAAGGTTAGTAATTGAAAAATCCACCAAAGAAAAAGCCGGAGGCTCTCCACCCCACACCTGTGCTAACATCCGCAATCTATATGTGATCAAATGAGTGGAAAATCTCCAAGCAAGTCTGAGCGTACCAAAGTTAAAAAATCCGAAGGTTTTTCAAACACAAAAACTCCGCAGAAGGAGCCAAACCACGGTTCTATTTCACCTTTTAAAAATAGAATGACCGTTGATATTGTTTTATTTTGAAAAACGATATAAATTTGAAATATAAGAGTGGGAAATTCACTTTCAAAAAGGCTAGAGTCAAAATCCCATTCGCATCCAGCATCAAACAAGCGAGAAAGTTGGGAGAAAATTCAGAAATTTGCCTTCAACAGCGGCGCGACGGGCCTGGAAATTGGCGCGACGTGCCTGGGCATCGTTTTGTTAAGGCTTTTAACGTCGGCGCGACGTGCCTGTAGGCGGGCGCGACGTGCCTGTAGGTGCCCGCCCGACCGCACGACAACTCCACCCGACAACCTTTCTCCGGCGCGACGGGTTTTCTCCTGAGGTTGACGCGCCAGTATTGCAGGGTTCCGGTGCACTTCAAATTCCCTCCAAAGGATTTCGCCTTAAAGATTCACAAGGTACTTTGCCTCCTAACTCGAAAAATCTAAAAATTCAAGTTTAAAAACCCTGTGTTCCGTGGTGTGAAGCTGTGCTCGGTTAAAAGGGCTTTGACTGACTGTTGAAAAGGAGAAACTGTCCCCATAGTCCCCCACAACAGCACAGGTTGCCTATTATTCGTCATTTTCTCCCACTGTGAATTTGTTAACAAAGATTTTACCAAGGTGACAGCACTTTAAAAAGACAAAATTTGTTGATAAGAAGTTGGAGGCATAGGTATAAAGGTGTTAGTTGATATCAAAGTTGTCAAAAACAGAGGTGCAGATATTTTTTTGGTTATCTCTCAAACTCACAAGCAAAGGGTGCATTGTCTAAAACACTGTCTGCGTTGATTTCCACCTGAACTAAGTCTGTTTTCTCCCTGCACTATACTATATCACTCTGAAGCTTTGTTGACAGAGGAATTCTGAGGGAGGAACAGGGCCTTTTTTCTGAAAAACAGAATGGTTAGTGTTTGAAGTTAATACTGAAAACAGAGGTACAGGTATTTGGATAGACTTTTTAAACTCGCAGAACAGAGAGTTTGTTTCCTGAAACCACTGTTGCATTTACTTTTTTACCTAAACTAAGTCTGCTTGTTCATTACACTACCTTGTCATTCTGAAGATTGTTGGACAGAGTTTTCTGAAGGTGAAACAGGGTATTTTGTTGATAATTGGGCATTTGATTGATGATTGGGCATTTATTGATGATCAAATAAACATCAAGGGCAGAGTTATAAAGACAGTGATTGACTTCTTAAAAAATCACAAGTGAAAGGTTTTTCTCTTAAAAACAGTGGGCTATTTTTTCACCTAACCACAAGGTCTCTTTCTTTTCCCACTATGTGGTCTCCACAGAAGTCTGCTGACAGGAGCCTGTTTCAAGGTAAATGACCTAAAAGAGCAGGGTTATAATTTTTGAAGGTTGGTTTCAAAGGCAAAAATACAAGTGCAAGCAGGCCTCTAAGCAAAATCACAAGAGGGGATTTGTTCAAGACTATGCACAAAGAACCTACAAAGCAGCTCTTACATATAGTGCCATTGTTAAGAAGGATACATAGCTGAAGTGCATCCAAATTTGAAGAATTGTTGTTAATAAGTGTTGAGGGGGGCTTATTCAAGGAAGCATTGTTACATTTCATCCAAACCACAGTGTCCATATCTGTCCAAGCAGTTTGGTGTCCTGTCTCATATCCAGCAGAGCATTCCTCATACAGTGAAGGCAGTTTACCTCTTCCAAGGTTTATTTCAAAGACAGAATGCCTCCCAAACGAGATCACAAAGGCAGACAACATAAGAGATATGAGCCTATCTCCGTAGAAGACATCAATGCTCATCCTTCAGTTCTTTTCAATTTCCATGAGGTAGGCTGTCTTGATTTCTGTCAAAGGATAGAGGAAGTCAAGAGTTTCTCGCCACTCACACATTTGTGCGCTTTGAGATTCAAAGACAAACACTTCCAGTTAACAGGTCTTGACTTCAAAATCTCTCCAAGGTATGTATCCAAAGCTACCAAGATCCCATATCATGGTGAAAAGTGGTTTAAACAAGCGCATCTTGATCTGGAGGATTATAAACCTTTCATCAAGCCGGAACATAGAGAGACCATCACTGCTATTTTTCCTTTCTCCTATCTTCTTGACAGTTATGCTCCACTGATGAAAACCATAATGAGATATTTCACTTGTGAAGGGAGGTTTAGCCAAGTATTTGCCTATCATGTTCGCTTGTTGATGCATTTTACCAGAAGCAGACAATTAAACCTTCCATACTTTTTGTCCAAAAGCATAGAAAAAATGGCAGCTACTGTCCAAAAGAAAGCTCCACCTCAGCAAATCCCTTCTCTCTTTCACCATTCCTTGATCAAGATCATTTTCTTACACCAGCTGGAGAAGAAAGGAGTTTCATGGGATTTATTCATTAGCCATGCCGATTTCTCCACTGTCCCTCCTGTTCATGTGTCTCCTACTCAGACTGTCCATCGCCCAGTGCCTTTATCCAGTAGGCCTACCCCTAAAAAACTCAAGATGACCACTGGGCAGCCAAGTAAACAAGGAGAAGAAGAGGGCAGTGAGGCACAGGGAGAAAAGGAGGTTGATGAGCAGCAGCAGCCATATTTTGAGGGACAGCAGCAGTTGGATATCATTGGACAGCAGTTAGAGGTTAATGAACAGCATCAAATTCAGGAAGAGGAACAGCAGCAGACAGAGGTTGAAGAGCAGCAGGTTGAGCAAGCAATTGAAACATCTTTTGAACCACAAGCTGGACAGGATGTTGAGGAAGGACAGCAAGCTGAAGCTGCCTCCTTGATGGTGACAAAAACTGTCCCTAAGAAGAGGAAATTGCCCAAAAAGACAACTCCTAGCTTTCCAAGGAGAAAGAGCACTAGATTGGCCTTCCAAGGCAAGAGTACAGTTGGAGGAAGCGCCAAACATGGAGGTAAATCAGCTGTCATCCCTATCCCAAGCGATGACAGTGACAATGAGGCACGCATCCTTGAAAACCTCCTCATTCACAAAGAAGGGAAAATTGAGGTGTTACAGGAAGATCTCCAAAGGGCAAGGAATTTCAATCATTTCTTGGAGGTTGAGAACAAACAAATGAAGTTTCATGCAGCCATTCATGAGGCAAGTGCCCTCAAGTACAAAAAGGAGGCAGAAAAGGCGCAAATAAGAATTGAAGAGCTTATTGGCGAATTTGATGATGAAGAAGAGGAGGACCAGCCTAGGCGAAAGAGGCCTAGAACCATCGGGCTTAGGAGAGCCTTGGAGAAACAGAAGGCTGAAGAACAAGCTAAATTCGAAGCTTTTCCTCTCACCACCCTCTTTGAGCGGGAAATCGAGGAAAACAAGGAAGCTTGGCTTGAAAGGGCCAACCAGCATTTGGAGACCAAGCTTGAGAAGGCAAACAGGGATCTTGAGTTACAGAGAAAGAGAACTCTTCACTTTTAGAAGCTAAACCAATTCGCCAGGCGCAAATTGAAGGTGGCACAAGAAAAATTGAAGAAATTGAAGGAGAGGCGCCTAGCACGGAAAGAAGCAAAAAGCATATCAGCCCTCGATATTTTAGCTTCAGCTTCGGAACATGTCTCTATGGACCCTTGAGGGTCATACACGCCAATTTTGGGCCTGTTTCGAAAACTTTTTGTTTTTTGGCATTTTTGGGGTTTTCGCCAAAAAACTCATAAATGCACCATTTCAGTTTGAGGAGTCGTCAAGGGAGGAGGGTGATACCAATGGATTCCATAATTTCATGAGCAGCTCTCCAGCGATTTTCAGGGCATTTGAAGATCATTCGCCCCTCCAAATTGGCGAAAAACAGCCTCATTTTGCACATTCTACCCGCGCTATCAGCAGCCTGCTATTTTCTGGGTTTTTGCACACAGGTACAGTTTTGAGGGACTTTCAGAGATCAGATTGAGATGATTCCACTTTCATTGGAAATCAGACACAGAGAGCTTTCCAATGAGCCATCATGAACCTCATTTCGACATCGGGAAGGCTTCCATTTGCATCCAGCAAGTCAGGGGACCTTTTTCAGGCATAAATATGAAGTATTTTTGCAATTTTTGAACTCCAAAAATCTGCTTTTCCCAAATGTGCGTTAGGCTATTTTTATCATGGGAAAATCATATAAAGTCAATATAATTTCCGTTTTTAGCAATTTTTTAGATATTTTATTAGATATTTTGTGCCTTGGGCTTTGCAAAGCCACAAGGGCAAATTTAGATATTTTGACTTGGCCAATGGGATAGCTAGTTGCTCCATGAGGTTTTCCTCCTTCTAGCCTATTTATCCCATGGTTCTCATTGTAAATCAGAGGCTGAACTTGAGAGAAGAATTAATGCATTGGTCATATGAGCTTTGAAGAATACACTTGAGTTATGATGTTTGGATTGCCTCTTGGATGCTTTTGAGGAATGTTGAAGGCTTGTTGATGGATTCCTTGACATGGTAGAATGGTATAGTGCTTCTTAATGTGTTTTTTCTTCTAGTTTTCATTCATATTTCATTTTTCTTGCTGCTATAGATCAGTAAAGATTGATTTTGAGACATGCCCATGGAGGCACCTCAAAATCCCTGAATCTTCATAGCTTGATGTTTTCTTCTCCCTTGGTTATGCTAAAGAATTCTTAGCTGCTCTTTAGTAACCTAAGGTGTTGTTGCTAAGTTTTATTCATCAGTTCCATGTATGTTGAGTAGGATGTATGGTTTGCCCTACCTACCTATCAGCTGCCCATAGTTCTGTCCATAAAACTTTCTCTTTGACTGAGTTGTTGATCATTTTGTTGAACCAAGGAGGCCTAGTCCCGATCTAGCCCTTTGCCTAAAACTATGAAAACTTATTTGTCCAAGTGCCCAATGACTTAGAGATTATGTTTAGGCGTTCCGGCATAGTTTATGAGTTGTTAGTTTGTCTCATGTGTTTTCCCCAAAGTCTGATAGCCTTTTCCCGAAGTTAGAGGGTCTTATACCTCTATGTATGGATGGAATGTTTGATTTCTATGTATTGATTAGCTTATAGTTATTCCTAGCATGATTAATGGTTTTCTATTACATGTTTATGTCTGCTATAAACTAGTTTGCTCTTGAAATCCCTTGTCTTTCACCAACTTATTGTTCATTTAATCCATTTTGCCCAGAGATCTCCTCTACTGTGAATCAAATCGGCCCTACAGCATCTTTACATCATCGCCTCATTAGCTTCCTTGATCTTTTTGACCCCATAGCCCAATTTATCTACATCTTGTTATCCAGTTTATGTATTTGATCAGTTTCATCCCTCACAAACTTAAAAACTAAAAAACCAAAAAACACACTTCATAACTAGCCTAATATCAGAACATCGCAAGTAAACACACCCACATCTTTTGCACTTATAGAGAGAGCCCTCTCTGAGTCCAGGAAGGCTAGGTCCTTGGGCTCCAAAGCTTGGTTTGATGTTACATCGTCATTTGGCTAGCCAATCGGCCAAATCACGGGACCCTAACACATTATCTCATCCATTTAAAGCAAGTACAATTGCTACTACATTTATGGACAGAATTCAAAAGCTACATGGAAGCCCAAGGGTTATTGTGAGCGACAGAGATCCCATTTTTACTAGAAATTTTTGGACGGAGTTATTTTCTTGTTTGGGTACTCAATTAGCTCATACCTCATCTTATCATCCTCAATTTGATGGTCAAACTGAGGTAGTAAATAAATGTTTGGAAGGATATCTTCATTTTTTTGTATCTGATCAACAAACACAATAGGTCAAGTGGTTACCTCTTGCTGAATGGTGGTATAACACTTCCTTCCATACTGCAGCAAAAATGACCCCATTTATGGCACTTTATGGATATCATCCACCATCCATCACATCATCTTTAAGGGAAAATTTGAAGGTTCAAGCAGTGGAAGATCACATCGAGCATCAGCAAGAAGTTATCCAACTCTTAAAGGATAACCTGAATTTGGCACAAAATCAAATGAAACAACAGGCAGATCAACATCGCAGCGAGAGAAGTTTTGATGTAGGAGATTGGGTATTTTTACGGCTACAACCATACAAACAAATGTCCCTCAAGTAAGCTAAGAAGGATAATAAATTATCGCCAAAGTACTATGGTCCTTACAAGGTGTTGCAAAAGATTGGTACTATGGCATACAAATTGGAGCTTCCTGCTTCTTCGCGAGTACATCCAGTTTCCCATGTTTCATGCTTAAAGAAGGTTATAGGTGAAAATCTTCCAGTTCAAACAGTATTGCCAGAACTTGATGGGGAAGGGAAGATCATATTGGAACCTGAAGCAGTCATAGAAAAAAGAACTCGACAACTACGGAATCGATCAATTTCAGAGTATCTCATCAAGTGGAAGAACTTACCCACCGAAGATTCTACATGGGAGGATGAGAATTTTATACAGAAGCACCCAGAGCTACTCAAGCGTTGAGGACAACACTTTTTTGAAGGAGAGGGGCATGTTAGGTCCCTATATTACTAGTATAGTCCCTTATTGTTGTTAGTGTAACCCCCTATTGTTATTATTGTACCCTTGTAACCCCCATTTTGTTATTATTGTGCCCTTAAATTATTATTGTTAGGTCGGCTAGGATTACATTGTGGCCCACTAGGATTACATTATAGCCACATGGACTCCTATATATAGAAAGGAGGTTTTGTAAATTGTATCATCCAAGAATTGTTCATTTATGTAATGTATTGGAGGTTGCCCCCTCGAAGTGGCTTATTTCTAAGGCGTTGATATCTCTTTTCTTCTATTTTTGGAGCTGGTTACACAACAGTTGCAGGATGCTATTTTTGGATGGTTGGTCAAGTTGGAAAAAATAGATGGACTTCTATTTTTAGACATATTGGGCGGAATCTATTTTTGGATTGCCAGTCTAAAAATAGATATGTCGAATATTATTAGCTCTTAAAAATATTTGGACTCTAAACATTATGTTATTCTCTTGGAGCACTTCAGTTAAGTGCACAGATGTGGCACAGCAGCTGAAAAAAGGAATTACACTATTCCTGAGGGTTTACTAGAGCTAATGCATGAGGACTTCAGTTAGAACTCATGTGACAGAGTTTGGTGGAGTTATAAAAGTAGTTGGTGGAGTTGTATTCAGTTTAACTCAGTTAGACTCAGTTGAGCTAGTTGTATCTATTATAATTGATTGATACACTAGTGAGAGTGGTATGAATTAATTATTTAATTAATTCACTAAATAATAAATCATTAATCAACTGAAGAATACATCAGTTAACTACACTGCATGGCAGTTTCAGTGGAGACCAGTGGAGAGGTATGTGAAAGAGAAAGTGTGACTATCAGTTGTGACTATAGTGATGCATTGATTGCATCCAAAACTCAGTGGAGATGCCAATGAGTATTGCGCAGTGCAAGATTTGTGGATTTGAGTTCATTTAGAGCCATTATTCAGTAGGGATTGCGTAGTAGATGCAGGCTAGCAGGTGGAAAAGATTGGTGCATGGATTTGCAAGATCGGGCCTGATTAGTGTGTAGCGATTGTATTGTACTGAGAGCTTGACATGTTCAGCTTTGTATGAGGATTGTTACATGATCTCTGTGACATATATTATATACAGATAGTTGGGGTTTTCAGCTTTAGGCTTTCCCGTTAAAACAACTGTGTTAATGTGTGTGAATTTTTATGGTTTCATGTGTGCATTGAAATTGATTTAATTTCTGCATGTGATGATCAATGGTGGAATAGATTATGTATTATGCATGAAGTTAAAATAGTGTGTGATCAGAAGAATCTTGGATATATAACACATAATTTATATAATTTCTACACTCCATATTTAGTATCCATGTAACGGGATCCTTGACATCAAACTTCCTCATATTGATATTTGGAATATGGTGAGTCTTCAATCCAATGTTTGCATTTATGAAATCATGATTAACATTTATTTTTTTCTCATCATGAGTTTCCTCTACTACGTTTTCACCATTAGAAATCATTTCTTGTAGTAACTTTGTCAAACCTTCCTCTAAACCTTCCATGTATGCTTTTAGTTTTTCTTTTATACCATTGATCTTAACTTCCATATCATTCTTCAAACCATCCATATTAGCTTCCTTTCCATTCTTAAAACCATCCATCTTAGCTTCCATTTCATTTTTTTGATCAGTGGTTTTCATTGATGTCAACCCAAGCAGCACCAGGGGCTAATCCGATCTTGCATGGGAATTTTGACTTGAAAAATTACTCTAATCTGAGTCAACGATATTTTGGATGGTTTCTACTTGTAGATATGTTTCTGTTGATATATGGCATGCCACGTAATTCTTCACGGTTTTAGAGATATCATGTTTGAAGTTAGTAACCCCATTTAGTGGGCTAAAACCCCATGGGGTTGTGGCATGAGACTAATCATTGGTTGTGTTAATTGAATAATCAATAATTAATTATTTTTTAAGCTCCTAAAATCCTCCAATGTTCACTTGTTGAAGACCCTCTCAACCGAAGCATTTATATAAATTGTGACCCTTGTATCCTCCTCATGTAAGGATTTCGCTACTTAAAACAGGTCATCGTGGAATTTTTTCTATAAAAAAAAATTTGAGAAGCTTTATATGCTGAAAAAAAAAACCATTTGATCCAAAATCATGATGAAGCTCATGTCTAGATTTCACATATGGGTTCACTATATTTTCAGAGATATGATCTGAGGAAGTTAGGGTTTTTGCAGGCTCTCAAATTTCATGTCAAACAGGTGACCTTCGGAAAATCATCATAACTTTCTCTCTAAGCATTGGATTCAATTTTCATAAAATGTGAAAAAAAGAGGATGGGTTTTAGTTTTTTGTATATTGTTTTCAGGACCAAAGGTTGAAACAGTAACAAATGGAACTTCCTATAAGTTCTCCCTACTGAAAAATTCTATAATCATGTCATCATAGTTTATTGGGCATAACTATTTCTTCAAGAATCCAATATTGATCAGACCTATGGGGTTGGAAAGAGGACTCAGAGGGCTACCACTAAGCGTAATTTCAGACCTTGGAAGTCTGAAATTAGATAGATACAGTAGATTCAATATCGAGCTTCTAGAAGCCAAGAAAAAATATGCATTCAAGGATCACTCCAGTAAGGACAACACATCAATAGTCAAGGGTAAGTCCACTACAAAAAGGTATGTATGATTAGTGTTTGAATTTTAATTTGAATATCATCTTTGACATGTGTTTTTTTGGTACAGTGTAAGTATTTTGTATGTATGTTTGATTGGGTTTTGTTCATAAATGTTGAACGTATTTACATTTGAATTTTGAATATTTCTCTGACATATGGTTTGGAGGACAGTGTAAGTATTTTGTTTGTATATTGGTTTGGGTCATGTTCATTAATGCATGTCCAGAAAGGATGACACAATAGGACAACTTAGAAACATACAAGAAGGACAATGCAACACCAAAGTATCATTACTTGAAGCAAGCACAATAATACCTAAGCAATTGCTAGTGTTCAAAGAAGTAGTGTCAAATCAGGTATCAGGTCGTGTCAAAAGTCAGTATTGTAAAAATCATCATTGTAAAATTGTAAAAGAGTCATTATTTTAAAATATTCAAATTTCCTAGAGTTGGAGACACATTTTTGGGAGGTATAAGTGTCATTGTTGGATAATGTTATGGTTGGGCTGCAGGTCATAGTGTGATTGGGTGATTGGTCTAGTTCAAGAAAATAATGGTGAATCATATTGTATCATGGATCATTGTCCCTGCTATGGTATTCCACACTCTTGTCTTCTTTCTGATCATTATAGGGTGGCAGGGAGGTGCTAGGTTGGTGCATGAATTCACCTATAGGTGTGAGCTTGTGAACACTTCAAGGTGGTAGGTTGGTCTAGGATGTCGGGGCATCCATTTAGTTGACTACTGAAGAAACAAGGGTGTTGGGGCATCCTTCCAGTGGGAGTTGGAGAATAATTATTTTCTATAACTCCAGGAATTTTTACTTTTAATTTCATTTGGGGCTGAATATTAAATAATTTATTAGAAAAGTGTTCAGTGGTTTTTTAACCTGAGGGTTTTTTCCACCTAAAATTCGTGTGCATTAGGGGAATTTTGAGGTCTAAAATGGGCCTCCTAAGAAAAATGTACAACCAAAATAAACTTTATAAGAACCAATAGGATTCAAGATGATGATGTCAACCATGGGGGATGATTCACAATTTTTTAAGTAAAAGGGTGAAAAGATTCAAAAATAATAAAATAATAAAACTACTTTTTCAACTCGTATTTTCAACTTATCTCCCAAATGTTTTACCCAAATTTTGAGTATTCATTGGATGAAAATTTTAATTCCTCATCCAAGGAGTACCAATGTTGCATACATTTGATGGACCCTTCTTGATGGACCCTGCTACATGAAAAATTAGAAATACATGAAAAAACGTGATTGCAATCAGTATCTCCAAGAATCCTGTGATGCATTCCAAAACAAAGCACATTCTAATCAAATATCATTTCGTTACAGAGTAGGTCACTGAAAATAATATCAAGCTTGAATATGTTGGTACAAAGGAACAAATTGGTGACATATTTACCAAACCATTACCTCATGAATTGTTGGCCCTCGTTTTTTATCTCTTTTTGTTTATGAAATACACCTTATTTTTCCATATTATCCATCTATTCACCATAATATCCACCTTATATTAACAAAAAGATGCATATATAGGTATTTAAATTATGTTTTTCAATTATTAGATGTTTTTTGTAAAAATCGAAATTTAAGTGCATTTTTGGACAGCATCAGAAATTCCCGTAATGGCCTTATGGTTTGCATATGCGCAAGACACTTGGGCTCGAGCTGGATATATTTCTATCAAGATCAGTAACTAATAATAAGTGTACACCTTTTGGTATAGTCAAACCGAGCTTTAATAGGCCCAGTCAAAGGTGGTCAAAGAGGGCCTGTCTTTATGGAGGATCCCTAGAAACTAGGTCAAAACTCTTATTTTGTGGGATTTTCTAGATTTTGATGGATCTGATGGATGAATTCGACTTAATTTGATAAGATAAGGATAGTTATGACTATTTGAGCTATTTTAGATGAGTTTTATCTATTTAAGCCTCAAACTTTGAAGGCATTGATATGTAGAACTTATATGACTTAACATTACTATTTCTGAGACTTGGAGACATAATTGAAGATTTGTTCTATCATATTTGTTGTTGTTATATGTTAGTTGATTGATTAAATTTTTAAGTAGTTGAATTCACCTTCAGTGTGCGAGGCAAGGGTAGAGGGCCCCCACACTGAGCTAAGTACACTTCTTATTTATTTTGTAGCTAAAATATCTGAATTAGCTTGCTTATGTTTAATTTTTTTATGTTGATTATTTCTGAGTATTGACGAATCTAATGATAATTCTTAACTTTCATATGAAAGGACAAACAAATGTTTAAGTTAAACATTCTTACTATCTAATCAAGATCTTCAGTTATAATTCATCTTTACATGCTTTTACATGGTTGCTGATGGATCTTAATCTTGTGTCTATTCTGCATATGAAGATTCAACCAAGTATTTAAGTTAAATACTTCTTCTATCTGATCAAGAAACTACAAACTAGAATTCATCTTTCCTGCTTTTTTTGAATTCCTGTTTTTAACAATAGCATTATTGATAAATGAATATATGATGAAGGACAATCAGGACCTCTTTAGTGGAGAGCATCTTCAATTATTGCTTCAGGTACCTTAATCTATTGTTTAGTTAAGTAGTTTTTTAATTTCTAATTCACATGGTAATCTTATTAGAGAAGGGCAAACAAATCTCTTAAGTTAGGAGATTCTTCTGCTTCTAATTACACATCTGAATTTAAAATTTGTTTAAGCTATATTTATTTTTGTAATATGCATTTTCCTAATCATTAATAAACCATCTTCTGAATTGATCACAACTGAAACCCATATACTTTGGGGATGCTTCTAAGTTTCACTAACTCGGATTGATAATAAATACTTGCGTTAGTTTACAACAGTAAACTGACCCAAAATTTTGGCGTCATTGTCGAGGAAGCATATTCAAAACGGTCAAATGGGAATACAAAAAGATAAAAAATATAAAATCACCAAAAACAAAAAAAAAAACATTGTTTTTCTTTCAAGTAATTTTTTCTTATGCCTAGATATATATATCAAAAAGGTAGATTTGTGAATCAAAACTCCTCAACATCTCATTCATACACAGGACTAACAACATCGGTTGCTAGAAGACCTACTATAGAAGAGTTAGAGGAAAAATAGAGATCAGGACAAAGATTAAATTTACTTGAAAGACAAATCTTGTTAGCCTTAGAGGTAAAGAAAAAGAAATCACCTAAAGAACCTTCTTCCATATGGAAACAAAAATACACAATAAAACCAACTTTTGAACAACTAGACAAACCTGTCCTTGAAGAAATCAAAGTAGTGGAAGAAATACAAAGTAAACCTCATATTGAAACACTACAAATCTATGAACAAGAAATGGTTGAAGAAGGAGAAGGATCAACTAGACTAAACATGACTCCTAAACAAAGACTAGAATATGAAATACAGAAAAGGGAATGGCGAAGACAACAAGAAGAAGAAAGAATAATCGAGGTGGAAAGAAAGGCAGAGGAAGAAAAAAGAGAAAAAGCACTTAGAAGAATAGAGGAAGAAGCAAGAAGAGAAAATAAAAATCGAAGAACACAAGAAAATGAACAAGAAGTTAGAAATGATAAGGAAACTACTTTTGGCTTTCCTATTTTAGATGCAAGAGAAATACTAGGAGAAGAAATAAAAATTAAAAACATTCTACCTTCTGTATTGCCTAATTTCTATGGAATGTCAACAGAATATCCTGATGCATCCATGTTCGAATTTGATATCTTGTGTAGAACCTATGGATATACTGATGACACACAAAAGCTTCGACTTTTTCCTACTACTTTGAAAGCAGCAGCATTTAAATGGTTCATGGGTTTAGGAGAAAATATAGTTGCTTCTTGGGAGGATATGAAGAAATTGTTTCTTAAAAAGTATCAAGCTTACTGCAGGGCTAGAGACTCGAAAGAAGACATTTTCAGAATGACACAACAAGAAGATGAAAGTTTGGAAGAATATTTGGAAATATTTCTTTACGATTTACAGAAATCCAAACATCATTTTCTTATTCCTAATACCATCTACACTATTTTTCTTAAGGGTATTAGAGATGAGTATTTAGACATTATTAATGTAATGGGAAAATGAGATATCTCCAATTTACCATTTGAAGAAATTGTTGAGCTATGTCAAAAATACTCTAAGGGAAGAGAAAAGAGTGGGAAGAGAGATATTTCATCAAAAGCTTCCAAATCTACATCAAGTGCAGTAACAAGAGCAGAGATAGGAAGCCTGCTAGAAAATTTTAAAACAAATCCCTTAAGCACTTTGGGAACACAAGTAGATATTTTGAAAGCTAAGAAAAAAAAGAAGAGAAAAATGAAATCTTAGCAATTTTATGTCTAAAGTGTAGGAAAAAACATCCACTCAGGGAATGTCCTTTGCAAGGTATACAAGTGTGTGGGCTTTTCACAAAAAATAATGCAACAGAAAAATGTCTCAAATTAAAATAATTGCAAGGAGAAGAAGTGCAAGGAGTATATTCTCTCTACTATATGGCACCAAGGAGACCTTGGCAACCAAGGATGCCTCAACAATTCCCTCAACAAAATCCCAAAAATTTTAAATATCATCAAAATACATGGAATACGACAATGCCATGGTAGGCTTGGCCACCACAACAATATCAAAACCAACTTGCACAAGGTTGGAGGGGATATGGTTATGGAAACCAACCACCACAGCAAATGTATCCCCAACAGTATCAATATCAACAATTATACCCTCCACAATCATTTCCTCGATATCAACAATTCCAGCAACATCAAAAAATGCCAAATCCATCTCAAAACCCACCAATGCTAACTCAACCACAACAACTTCAGCTACCCACTAACCAACTACCTCCTAGACCAACAAAATTTCCAGCTCATCCAGTAGCTAATCTAAGTAACAAGGTGGATAAATCAACATATCATGTGGAAGAGGCAACATATTATCCTACTTATTCAATTCTTCCCATACAATATGTTCACCTAAGGTCTGGGAAGGTGTTACAAAAATA
Source organism: Pinus albicaulis (assembly GCA_034641835.2). Taxonomy (NCBI): domain Eukaryota; kingdom Viridiplantae; phylum Streptophyta; class Pinopsida; order Pinales; family Pinaceae; genus Pinus; species Pinus albicaulis. Next base: position 1,224,889,762 of record CM076572.1, on the reverse strand, counting down.
TTCTCCTCCAATAATTGAAGAAGAATTTGAACAAGGAGAACAAATTCAACAATCTCAACTAGAAAAGAAAATTTATAAAGGTAAATCTATTATGACATAGACTCCATCGTATCCAAAGAGATTGATACAACAGAATATTCCAATATCTCTACCTGAATTTAATATTCTAGATGAATTGAAAAACATATATGTTAAAATTCCTTTATTGCAGGCAATTAAATACATTCTGATATATGAAAAAATAATAAAGGAATTATGCGTTAAAAAATCTGGCAAAAGAAAGAAGGATCCACCAAAAATCCAGGCAATTAGAATTTTAACTAGTCTCATGTCCACAAACACAACCATTGAAAAATATGTTGATCCAGGAATTCCTATGGTTACCATTTCGATTAACAAATTTTGAGTTCCAAATACTTTAGTAGACTTGGGAGAAGCTATCAATGTTATGAATATAGAGACTATGAAACATTTGAATCTAAACAACATAGAACTACTACTACAGTTTTAGAACTTGCAGACAGATCTAAAGTTGTCCCAGAAGGTATATTGGAAGATATCATTGTCTCACTGGATTCATGGGAATATCATGTAGACTTCTTGATTTTGAAGCCAAAAACAAATTTAAGATGGAATCCCTTAATTTTAGGCAAACCATGGTTAGCCACTGCAGATGCTTACATTAGATGCAGGTCAGGAAGTATGATTATTGCACATGGAGATGAAAGAAAGCATGTTATATTATATCCTCCCACTCAATCTCCTTCTTTATTATCATGGCTTGATGGAGAGGAACCACAAGAACTTCAATCTGTTCTTAGTCTTAATCAAGTTTATAATTTTAGAGAGGAAGAAAATGAGGAATTATTAGATTTATTCATCTAAGAACCAAATATTTCAGAGCGGCTTAGAGTAACTCAATATGAAGCTGCTAGTTATCTTTTAAATGAATGTTTTCAGGAACATTGCACTATATAGTCATTGAAAAATACATTTGAAAGCATTTTTCCTGTAAATTCAATTACCATTCAAATATAAAAATCATTGAAATCAGTCCTGAGAGACATTTGAATATTGGTAATAACTTACAATCATCACAAGAGGAAAAGCTAATAACATTGTTGCAAAAATATTCAAAATCTTTTCCTTGGGATTACAAAGACATGTCGGGAATTCATCCAAAAACATGCATCCATCACATTTACACTGATAATCAAATAAAACTTGTAAGGCAACCACAAAGACGGATGAACCCCATGATGAAGGAAATAATGAAAGAAGAATTACATAAACTATTACAAGTTGGATTTATCTATCCTATTTCAGATAGTCAATGGGTTTCACCCTTAGTTGTAGTACCTACGAAAAATGGGAAATGGAGAATTTGTGTGGATTACAAAGAAATTAACACAACTACATTAAAGGACCACTTTCCTTTACCATTTATCGATCAAGTGTTAGATTCATTAGCTGGAAATAAGTTCTTTTCATTTCTTGATGGATTTAGAGGATATAATCAGATAAAGATATCATTAGAAGATCAAGACAAGACAACATTCACATTCCCATGGGGATCATATGCATACAATGTATTACCCTTTGGTTTGTGTAATGCACCTGCTACCTTTCAGAGAGTAGTTCTTGCAATCTTTGCTAATTTGATTCATGAGTGTGTGGAAGTTTACATGGATGATTTCATTGCGTATGGTACAACATATGATGATTGTTTACAAAATCTTGAAAAAGTATTAAAAATATGCATAGAGACAAATCTATCACTAAGTAATGAAAAATGTTTTATGATGTTAACTGAGGGGATAGTGTTGGGACATCATATTTCTTCTTCAGGAATTAAGGTGGACCTAACAAAAATTCAGGTCATTTTGAATTTAACACCACCCACAGCACAAAAAGAAGTTAGAAGTTTCTTGGGTTATGCATGCTACTATAGGAGATTTATTGAAAATTTTAGTAAAATAGCTTTGCCATTATTCAAGTTACTTGTGAAATATGTGGAATTCCAATTGAAAAATAATTTTCAAAATGCATTTGAAAAATTAAAAGAAAATTTGTCAATTGCACCCATTCTTCGAGGACCTAATTGGTCTCTTCCATTTCACATTTCAACTGATGCATCTGATATAGCTACTGGAGCATCACTTGGACAAAAAAAGAATTAGTTTAATTATGTCATATATTTCATCAACAAAAACTTAACACCGGCATAATTGAACTACATTGTTACGAAGAAAGAGATGTTAGTTTTAGTGCATGCAGTTAATAAATTTCGACATTATATAACAGGTTATCAAGTTTATATCCACACGGATCATTCTGCCTTAAAATATTTAATGAATAAATCAATCACAAATGGCAGAAAAACTAGATGGTTGTTATTAATGAAATAATTTAACATTACTGTACAATATCGACGAGGAAAAGATAACCAAGTTGCATACTTTCTGTCAAGACTACAATCACCTGGTGATCCAAATCTAGTATCAAATAATTATCTAGATGAACATCTATTTGCTATAAATGTCAAAACTCCAATGGTTTGCAGATATAGCTAACTATTTATCATCTGGCATTCTACCATCCCATTACACAAACAAGCATAAAAGAAGAAGAATTAGAGAAAATGCTAGATATAGTTGGGTCAATAGAGATCTATTTTATATTGGTGTTGATCTAATGATTAGAAAATGTGTAAGAGAAGATGAGATTATTGAAATTTTGTAAGCATGTATTAACGATGTGGTGGTCATTTTTCAGATAAGAGAACAGCATAATAAGTGTTGAAACTTGGCTACTACTGGCCATCCATCTTTAAAGACTCCAGGGCCTATGAGAAAAGATGTGACAGCTGCCAAAGAATTAGTAGACCAGTGGCATCAGATGAAATTCCATTAAAGCCACAAGTACTGATTGAACCATTTGAACAATGGGCTTTATATTTCATGGGGCCAATAAACCCTCCATCCAATGGAAAGAAGTACATCCTGGTATGTACATATTATGTAACTAAGTGGGTGGAGGCAAAGGCAATAGCACAGGCAACAGAAGATACTGTTGTGTCTTTTCTGTTTGAAGAGATATTTGTAAGCTATGGAGTTCTGAGACAGATAGTAATTGACCAAGGCAAATAGTTCACATCAAATCTTGTTCGAGATCTTACGGAGAAATACAAGATCAAGCATAGAAAATCAACTCTGTATCATTCTCAAGAAAATGGAAAAGTGGAATCAACAAACAAAGTCCTAGAAAACATCATGACGAAGGTTGTAAAAATGAACATAAAGGACTGGTTAGAGAAATTGAAAGATGCACTATGGGCATATAGGATAACTTGGAAAAGCACAACTGGGTTCAGTCCATATCAGTTAGTGTATGGAAAAGAAGTCCTATTACCTGTTATGAAGTCCTCTTCTTCAAAAAGGTTTAAACTTTGCCATCACTCCCAACAAAATCCTAGTTGACAAAATCATTAGTAATGTAGAAGTTGCCTTAAAAGACCTAGAATTTATTGAAGCTGAAGAAATAAGACAAGACATTGCCAAAATCCTTAAAAACGCTAGACCACCCTCATGCAATTTATCTAAGGATGAAAAACTTTCTCTAAAAAACTTAAGAAAGAACAGAAATATAATTATCTTAAAAGCAGATAAAGGAAATGCTACAGTAATAATGGATAGGGTTGACTGTGATAATAAAATGGAAGATCACCTTAAAAATAGCGGTTGCTACAAAGTGCTAAAGAAAGACCCTAGCTCAAAAATTCTTAAAGAGGTAACCAAGAAAATAAAAGACTCATCTCTAGACACTATCACCAAAAAAAGAATCACTCCTTCAAGCTCGGTCACCCCCAGAATATATGGCGCTCCTAAAATTCACAAAAAAGACATCCCTCTAAGACCCATAGTTAACACCATAGGCTCACCCACCTACCTCCTTGCTCAATACCTTGCCAAAAAACTTCTCCCCCTTGCGGGAAATACCTCATCTTACATTAAAGATTCCACATCTTTCATTCAATGGGCCAAAAACCTGGATATGAAAGACGAAGATCTCATGGTTAGTTTTGATATTGTCTCTTTGTACACCATTATTCCTGTAGATGAAGCCATTGATGTCATGAAAACTATCACTGATGATGAGACCATATATCTCCTAAAATTATGTTTAAAATCATCTTTTTTCAGTTTCAAAGAAACAATTTATGAACAAACCCATGGTGTAGCCATGGGCTCACCTCTGTCCCCTATAATTGCTAACATATACATGGAACATTTTGAGAAAAAAGCTCTCAATTCCTTTCCATTCACCCCTGAGGAATGGAAAAGATATGTAGATGACATTTTCGCAAAATGGATCCATGGTATATCGAAATTATACGAATTCTTAAACCACATTAATAACATCTCAAATCATATCAAATTTACCATTGAAATTGAAAAGGATAACCAATTACCTTTCCTTGACATCCTTTTAACAAAAAAAGATGGAAAAATGAGCACTAAAGTCTATAGAAAGAAGACCCACACAGAAAGATACCTCCACGCAAATTCTCACCACCATCCTAAACAAAAAATAGGCATTATTAAAACCCTAACAACTAGAGCATCCAGAATTGCAGACTCTCACCATCTAATACATGAAATCAATCACCTACACCACGTCTTTCAACATAATGGATATAATATAGACGTCATCAATAAAACTATTCACCAAACCCTTAATAAAAACTACATAAAGAGAACCATCGACATCCCTAAAATTTCTTTGCCCTACATAAAAGGAACTACTGATAAAATTTCCAAAATCCTAAACAAACATAACATTAAAATTGCCTTCACCCCCCCTAACACCATCAGAAATATGGTAGACTCTGCCAAGGATCCTATAAATCCTAGATTACAAAAAGGAGTCTACATCATACCGTGCTCTTGTGGAAAAGAATATATAGGAGAAACTGGTAGATCTCTTAACATTAGACTTAAGGAACATATTGCTGATATATCCAGAAACAGAACTAAAAAATCTGCTTTAGCAGATCATGCCTTCTCAACCTCCCATTACATAAGAATGGAAGACGCCAAACTTATATCTAAAGAAGATCATTATCTTAAAAGAAAAATAAGAGAAGCCATAGAAATCGAGAAAAGAAAAAAAACTTAAATCGAGATGAGGGTCTGAACATTAGCAATACATGGAAGCCTCTAATATATCACACCTCCCATAAACATCAAACCTATTAATAATAAATCCTTAATTTAATATATCATCTTAATTTTTCCCACCTTCCTTAAAATCTTACCTCTTAATAAAAATAAAAAATAAATAAATAAATAAATTTAAAAAATAAATAATAAATAATAATAATAATAATAATAAATAATAAATAAATAATAAAATTAAAATTAAAAAAAAATATTAAAAAAAACAAATAATAAATAAATAAATAAAATAAATTATATATATATATATATATATATATATATATAAATAAATAAATAAAAATTAAAAAAAATTAAAAAAAAAAAATAAATTAAATTAAATTAAATTAAAATTAAAAAATAATTAAATAAATAATTAAATTTAAAATAAAAAATAAAACAGAATAAAATAAATAAGATAAAAATATATATACAAATCAATAAAAATAAAAAAAAAAATAACTTTTAAAGTAAATAAATAAATTAAAAATAAAATAAACATATAAATAATTAAATTTACATACCCTCTCATCCAACCGACCTCCCTATTAACAATTAACTTTTCATAAAAATTACTATTTATAGATTCATTCCTTGGCCCTAATCCTCAAAAAAATTTCAAAGAAGTATAAGTGTTTACCCCTGATGATGGACTCACTTAGGAAGTCCGAAACTTATTTTTTGGGTTATTAAAAATACTCATAACAGGTTATTCCTCTATTTCTAAAAACTAATTTCACCTGTATGGACTCTCTTTTCAAAAAAAAAAGTCCTATTACCCATAGAATTTCAAATACATACATACAAGCTAGCAGCAGAATTGGGGATGGAATTGTCTAAGCCACAACAACAAAGAATTATGGAATTAAATTAACTGGATGAGATACGATAGCAAGCAGTGGAACACACATCTCTTGTCCAAGAATAAAGGATCAAATGGCATGATCGATTCATAAATAATAAAGTGTTTCAGAAAGGAGATTGGGCACTCTCGTTCAACTCGAAGTTCAAATCATAGAAAAATTCACGACTCATTGGCTTGGGCCATATGAGATTGAAGAAATATTTGACAATGGAGTTTTCAAGATAAAAACAATTGACGAAGCATATGTTTCATTTCTCGTCAATGGACATAGGCTTAAAATTTACAATAAGCCTATAAATAAAGAGGATTTTCTGAGAAAATTTTCAATGGATTCAGATCTGGAACTAATGGGGCAGCATAGCAATATGCCTTTCATAATTCCAGAGGAAGAAGCATGATAAAATAATAATAATATAAATATAAATATAAAATATAAAAAATAATAAAAGTGTATGGTTGTGAAAATCCAGGAAACTGACACAATACAAACTCGAATTCATATCGGAAAACCAACTTGTTTGGCCAATATGAATTCTCTTTTTGTTTTTCATTTTACATTACTTAATATTTTTGCAGATATACCCTCCAAGACATCGCAGACTTCAGCACAAGTCAAATCATTAGTTTGGGGGAAGGTGTGTAATAAAAAAAAAACTATGAAAATAGTTTTCAGTAGATGAATTGAAGATGGAATATGAACTACAATTACAAAGGAACCTAGTACATCATTCGACATATACATAAGGGACCTGAATTTTTATTGAGAAAATTATTCAGAAAGGGACCTGTATCATTACGATAAAAGAAATTTTCAAACATTATTGCAAATATGCCAGAAAGGACCTGAAAATACAAAATGTCAGAAGAGACCTGAGCTAAAATCAAATGAATATCATATCAGAAGGGACCTGAAATGTCAAAATTTAACCTGTAGAAGGGACCTGAATAACACCATTTCAAATCAAATCATATGAAAATAAGAAATAAAATCTCTACATAGTTTACAAGATCCGTCGTAACAATAAACACAATGTCGACCATCATGAACATCAAATGGTTTGAGGGAATACAAGTACAGTAAGTAAAAATCGCTCTTAAAATTTCAATTTTTTTCGAAAATATTCTAGAGTTGTAAAGCTAATTTAGTACTGGTTATGCATTTTTATTACCTACATTTCATCTAAATTTTATCACCTATACTTTCATCTACATTCTATCATCTATGATTTTTAGCCCTATTCTATCTGTATTCATCTCCATACTATTAGGGTCCTATAATAATAGGGTTCATAAATTTTGAATTGACTTTGATAGTCTTGTAAATATTTACATACCTTGCTTTCTACAAGTTGTTTTCCCATATTTTGAAAAAATGAAAAATAATAAAATCCAAAAAGAGGGTAAAAATTCCTAAAAGAAAGATCAAAGGACTTAGAAAAATATAGACCCCAAAAGAAAAAAAGAGATAAAATAAGACCTAAAAGTGAGCTAGTCCAAATTCCACTACTTTACTTTTACTGCAAGAATAATGATTATGTGCAAAATGTCAATAAATGCCATAGTCCATGATCAGTTAAACAGTTTAATCTTAACTCTTCATGCTTTCAATTTCATGTTTTAGATAGCAAATAAAGATTTTTCAAAAAGTTTAAACTTGAAAAATCAATAGATAAGTAGAAAATAATGAGGAGCTCAACAGTTTAATCTGAGCCCTTGGATGAAATAAGGTAGACTTGGATAGTTTTATGCTTTGAAAGAAAAATGTTTTAGGGTTGCAAGCCCAAATGCACCCATGAAAATGAAGTAAAAATTTTATAAATAAAGATGGGTAGGTAGAATTCAGTTGAGAAATCATGTAATAAAGCATCATCAGGAAAAAAGCACTAATTTTCCCTCCCCTCCAAATATAATTTTAGTATTCTAAACTATCAGTCAAAAAGGCTCAAAGAATTTCTCTGACTTTTGTTGGGACCGGACCCAAGGCTCGATGACTGGTTAGTTAAAAATATTGAATTCTCACATTAGACCCACATTCATCAGCATTTACTCTTCATTCATAAATCATAATCCCCTTGTTCCTAAGTAAAAACCCATTTTTACTTAGTAAAAGTGAAACCCTAAATAACTAATCTCATTCCCTTTCAAAATCATTCATAAACCCTCAAAATTCATTTATCCTAAGTTAAAGTGTGAATTAATACAACAAAGACAACCAATACTTTATTTTTGCACTTTAGAGTTAAAATATATTTTCATTCATTACATTATCCCTTTTTCATATTAACTTCTAACTTATTCTATTAAATCCCTAAATACACCTACCTATATAGTATTAAATCCTTTTATTTTTAAATAACCCTCTAAAAACCCACTATTTTAAAGTTAAATCCAATGTTTAATATCCCATATGCGCAATATTAATCCCACCCTTATCCCATTGGTTTAACATATCCATGTACAAATACCCCGCCCCCTATAGTTTTAAAACAATTTTCAAAAAGGTTGAAAACTATATAATAAAAAAATCCGCGCCCATATGTATACTTAAAACATCGGCAATTGTTTTAAATTAACACATAAAACTTAGCCCCACCATCATACAAACTAAATTTTGAACGTATGAAACATTTATTTTTAAAGTTTAAAACCCATCCCCGCATTATATAATGACCCTGGTACCACTCCCCAATCCCAACGCAACTCCCAATCAATCTGGGTCGTTCGCATTCGAACCCCAGATCTGACGGATAGAAACCAATATCACATAGAAAAGTTGTGTAATCACCCCCATGGAAAATCTACACGAAATGAGCGATTTCATCATTTCCTCCCTCCTCCACGTGCCCATTTCTCATTGGATCGCGTGAGTTTGCTCCAAAACTGCTTACCATCCAAATGCTGTGTGATAACCACTCCTGTTTTGATCTGTTGAAACTTGAAACCACCTCACCTGCTTGATGTGACCATCATTCAATGCAGAGTTAATGTAACCAAAAGGCCTAATAAACATACGAAAATACATTTATTTCATATTCTTCTGCTTTTTAACCCTGCACGAGCCTCCCAACTGTTAAAAATAAACCTATTTCCGCCAGTTTCTTGCCAAATACCTCAAAATTTCAGCTTGAAGACCACTGAGGAGCTTTACATTGCTCCAAAAGCTCTACAGAAGTTGTTGTCTCATTCAAAAAACCTCAGAAATTGTTCTGAAGCCCAATACCTGCATACAATAGGTATTTCTCTGAAATTCGAGCCTGCAATCAATTTTAAAGGCCTTTAAAAGAATAAAAACATATTCAGAAGCCTAAAAATTAACAAAAGAAGCCTCTCAAAATAGTCCAAAAATAGGCCAAACCCTATCAAATTTTTTCCAGAAACCCTGTTTTACTACTGTACACTATTGTGAGAGAAAATTGTGAGTTTGTACAGTTTTATGAACTATTTTAAGCTCCAAATCAAGCTGGAAAACCTCTAAAGGTATCATAAGCCTCTTTGCCTAAATTCAACAGACTTTTTAGCCCTATTTCTCATTAAAAGACTCAGGAAACCCTTGTTTCTTATTTTAAACTAGTCAAAAGCCTGTAAACCTCTTTCACAGACCTAATTGAAAAGAAAGCCAGAAGAAAAGATTATACTTTGCCTATTTTATCCAAGAAGCCTCTGCTAAAAGTAAAATTACTTCTGCAAACTGTCTAAACTTACATAAGTAGCCCAAAATGTCTAAAAAGCAGAGCTCTAGCAAACTTGAAGCTTCCAAAGTGCCTAAACCAACCCCTGCCATGAATTCTAAGACGTTTATTGTTGTCAATCCTTCACAACCTCCAGTCATATACATTGAACACATTCCATTGGCTGATGTTGATTATAAGATAGCAGATCCCATTGTTGAATTTAACCTACTAGATATTCATAACTGGTGCTTTGAAATTCCTTAGATAATGAAGAATAAATTCATATTTGGGAATCCCACTTACCCAATTATGTTGCCCCATTAACTCACCCATGCCAGGAAGTCATTAGGTTATGTCAACAGAATTATGTGCCTAGCAAAGAGCCATTGTAAATGCCAATAAAGAAGTGCTTTTCACCATTACTGCTGAATCAATTAACCAAATGTTACAGCTTCAGCCTGACCCTCAAGCAGTCCCTTTATCCATAAAGACCCTTACCAAGTTGTATACTGGCCTAGATTTTCCCAAAAGATTCATGATTTTTCAGAAATTTATGCCCTCACATGTCGAAATTCCTAAACTGAATCCCCCATATTCTACTGTGAAATTCCCAGAAGGATCAAGACATGATTTCCATGATTTCTTTCATCCTAGGATATTTTACCGATGAACAAACTGATGAATCCATCTTGGGGTTCTTATCCACTTTTACCACAGGGCAACCCCCATCAGTAATCTTTGATTATGTTGGTTTCATTGCAGATAATATTCATTATCAATTCATCGATTTTCCAATTGAAGGAGTATTTAGATATACTTCCTTCCTTTTCCATATGTTTCTATACTTTCAATCAGATAATTTTCCAGTTACTCTCCAAAAGCTTGACATAGAGGGAAATCCTCTTTCTGTCATTTTCTGGACATCTTTGCTCAGGAAAGAATGTACAGATTTCATTTATGCAGAATTTTCAGAGTTATTCTTACATCCAGTGATCACAATGTTAACAAAAACAGAGCAACCAAGGATAAATGAAGAAATCAAAAAGATATTGCAGTTGTCAGAGAAAAATAAGGTTGGTGACTAGTATTTATATGAAAAATATACTGAGATCAAAGTATTTGGGTCAAACTTGTTACCTTACAAGTTACCCAAGCATGTTTCAATGAGGATATTTGCCTTGGAGTATATCAGGTAGATCCTAAATTCTGATTCTATAAATTTCATGGCAGCAAAGAAGAAAACTCAATTCAAATTAAAGAATCAGATAGGGCCATTCATCTGCAATCACAGGGATGTAGAAAAAGAGTTAGCTAAGCAACTATTGGAATACAAATTTGAAGAAAGTTTTCCTTGGAATTATGATCCACAGGGGATCCTGAGTAAACTAAGGGTTAAATGCAAGTTAACACCCTTCATCCATGAAGCAAAACCAAAGATAGAAAAATTTGCAAATCAGATTGAGTGGACAGGCAATACATTAGTAGATACAGTCAATACAAGTGATACTAGTCACACTTTGGAGGCTGCAAATCAGCCAGAAAAATCCACTAAGAGAGTAAGGGAAGAAGGAGCCTATGTTGCAGAAACTACGAATAAAACTAAATTCAAGATAATATATAACAAAAGGCCTAGATTAATTTCAGTTGGTAAAGAAAAGATAACAATTGATGTGGAAAAAACAAAGCTTATAGATACCAACATTGATTTGCCAGAAATAGATGTTGCCACTGTGATCATCAATGAGCCAACCACTAAGAATCAGAATGAAGAACAAGTCAACAATCAATATGCACAGTTGATAGAAAGACAGAAAAGCATGGAAGCCTCTTCCTCACAGGTAGCTAAGGAGAAATATTTGGATATCAAAGAAAAATATAAACAGATCAAACTGAAGAATGAAGAGATCAAAACTGAAATTTATTCTCATTTTTTGAAACAAAAACTAGGTAACCAAAATAGATTCCTATCAGCTTTTGATTACTCAAGAAAAAATCTGATCATGTCAGTATTTCAGCCCACAGTACCAGTTGCAAAGACAGTTGTTGACTATAAGAAATTTGATCTAGAAGTATCAATAGACAATATTCATGAATTAGATCAAATAGAATTTCACATGCAGAGTTCAGAAATGTTTTATTCCACTGTTACAACAAAAGCCACGAGTGTTCAGAAACTTGACAACACTATAACAAATATGAAAGACCAGATGAAATTGGATAAAGCCTCATTATATGCTAAGGATCTCATAATTAAATCCTTAGAATAATTGGTAATTAAAGTGGGATATGACCGTGAAAATGTCAATGCAATAGAGTTATTGGTGAAGAAGAAGAATGAAGACATTGCAGCCTTGAGGAAATAGCTTAAACTTCCTCCAAGTGAACATCCTCAGGCTAAATAAATCATACAGGAACAGAATGACAAAGATGGCATGATGAACATCATCTTTCAACTTACAGGACACATTAAGGAGATGGAGATTCAAATGGAAAAACTAGTCCATGAAAATGAAACAATGAAAGCACCAAAGCGACCTACAGTTATCCCCATGGGTACTACTATTGTGCCTTCAACTCTAGCTGAAGAGTTTGCACTCAAAGTTCCATTGGCTACTGCAGTGCCAGCGACTTCATCCACAACATCAGTTGTTGAGTCGTCCACAACAACAGTTCATCCTATAGATGAGGCCAGCAAATTAGTGAAATCTATGGAAGAGATGTCTCTAAAGACAATTGAGATTAACAGGTTGACAAAGATGATAGAAAATCTTGAGAACTCAAACAAATTGGCTCAGATAAATGAAAAAACACATGAGAAAAATGCCATCAGACTTAATGAAGAATTGAAGAAACTGAAAAAGGAGTTAACCTTAAAGGAGCAAATATCATACATCAAAAACTACCTTTGGAACAATGTTATTGAAGCCATGCATGATGTGTGGCCTTCAATTTAGGTAATTTTTGAACAAAGAAAGTTATTACTAGCAGCCCAAGTAGACATTCAAAAGACTCAAAGTGAGTTGGCTGACAAACTAGAGCAAGCTTTAAGGCTGATCACATTCCTTAATAGAAAAAACAGACAAGAGTTAGAAGAACTCAAGGTTACAGATAGGACTGAAACTATCCTAGAAATTAGGAAAGTTATTACAAAGAAGAATCTAATGAAGCAACTGGAAGAAAAGTGTGAAAATATGAATACTGCTATAACCAGGTTTATGGTCAAGTTCACAAATTTGAGGCAAAAAGGACTGCCTAACATTATGGTTATTAATGATAAATTGATGCCTCAGAATGACTATGATAAAAATATTAGAGAATTTGCAAAGGAATGGGTAAATAAACCATAAGGACAAGGCATTCCAACAGGAAAGGTCTTACTCAAAATTTTTGAAGACTTATTCAATTTATAGCATGAGATCAAACATTTGTTTGTCATCGAGCCAACCTTTTCCAGATACACTGAAGCTGATGAAAACTTCAGGAAAATAAAAAAGATGCAAATTCCTAAAAATGAGGATTAGCAGTCACTCACAGATTTATTATGAAGGATAAAACACAGACAGATGAAAGAGGAGAAAATTGTTTTCTGATTTACCGTTCAAACAGATTTTTTACAGCAGTAAATAGTTTTTACTATGGTTAAAGAGTATCAATGAATAAAGAGTATCAGACAAGGAGATCAGATTCCAAAAACAAATTTAAATATCTAAAGCCAGCAAGGAGGACACCAAGGCAACCAGCTGCATCTTATCCTCAAAGCAGTTTCTATTTCTTTTGGATAAATAGGACAGCTTGTTGATTTGTTAAGCAGTTGTCTCTATTATTGTTGTAAAGATATTTTATTTTCCTTAGATAATTCCTAGAAGCATTATAGGATATTTTGTAAATAACTATATATAAATACTCCATATTTAGAAGTATTTTGGGTGGAATAAATTGCTAGAGATTGTTATAGTCATTTTTGCTGGACTTGAAAAATTTTGTGTGTCAAATTTCGAGTAGTAGGCTGGATCAAACCAATTGGCATCATACTTCAAGATTCCTGTGATGAGCTATTTGGAGTGAATCATTTCCTTACTTATCATTGTTATTTTTCTTTGTTACATGCATCCATCTATGTTTGTTCTAAATTTGAATGAATAACTAGGAGTATTACTACAAGATTTGTTAAGAGCACCATGTTTTTAAGTAGTTATCATTTCTATGTTTTCCTCTTATTTCCAGTGTAGGGAACCCTTAATTTCTCCCTCTCTCGTTTGACCTCTTCCTACTACTTCCTTTTCCATAACAAAGGATTCTTAATTTCCCTTTATTCCGATCATACCACCTCATAAAAACAACTTTCCAAGATCTTCAAGGGTTATCTATCTTTCCCAGAAAACATTTGACCTTTTGGCCTTGATCCCAGTTATGTTTTCTTGATTTTGACTCCTTAGCCCAATGGACAAATATATTTCCCACTATCCATCCCTTCAAGTGATTATTTCCCACCAAATCAATCAAAACCAAACCAAAATTGCACAATCATAACTAGCCTAATATTTTACAAATCAAACAAAGTCAAATCTTAAAGAGAGAGCCCTCTTTGAACCCTAGGAAGGCTAGATCCTAGAGTTTGAAGTTGGTCTGTGGTTACCTCAAGTGTTCTTTGACTAAAAACCAAAAATCTCACAACTTTATAATTACTAGAGTGATAACACAAACCACTATCCTAACTACTCAATAAAACATTACATAATCTATCCATACCATACCCTACCCTATTTTCCTAAATAAGAGAATCATAAACAAAAGGTTAACATTAAACCATTGGAAGACCTACAATAAAAAAAACAAAGGTTAGTATCATTATAAATATTTAGTTTTAAAAATGTGACCATTTCATTGGTTAATTTTAAAAATTAAATAAAAGAGCAAAACCCAAAGTTCAAAAGTTATATGATAGCACAACTATTTCAAATAACAAAACAATGTAAAGAGTGCAACCATAAATGGTGACAAGCTAAGGTAATGGAGCAAGTGTGTAATCATAATACAAAGAGTGAATGCAAACTAACCTAAAGTATGATGCGATGATAAAAAAAATTCATGACAATGATGTATGCTATGGATGAAACTATGATTAGACCGTAATACATGCAGCAGTGGAGGAATGAATAAATGATAGCATACGGTGATGTGAATACAAGCAGTATGATGGTGCATATGCAATTGGAGATGATTCAGAGTATGGAAGCAAACATGGTCATGAAAACAAAACATGAAAGGGGCTGCATAATAAGTAAAATAAAGGACGGAATGTACACCAGAGGCAGCATGACAGTAAAGGGAAAGCCACGCATGAACCGGTAAAGTGATGGCTAATGAACGGTCAAAATAATTTTAAACACCATAACACAACACTGTGTAAAACTTATGAGAAAATTTCTGCCATTGCTAAGACCTAAAACAACCGATATACGTTGTGTTTTCACCATCATCGCCTTCCAAAGACTCAGTGAGAGAGGGAGGGCATGCAATCAAAGCACGCATCCATTTTTACAACTCTGTGAAAAACAAATAAATCCAGAAGTTGAGAGAAGACAATGAAGAGACTGTAAGGAAAATAGAAGAGATAAAACTTATTGAAGGCGGAAAAAAATATAGCAGAGAAGAGAAATGGAGTGATACAAGAATTAACTGGAGTTTCAAAGCCAACAAATCCAGAAAACTTGTCAAGCAACTGTGCTCTCAGGAGGTGAAATCCCATGAAGGATAAGGTAAGAAGTAAACTTGGATTTGGTTGTTTAAAACAATGGATGGTTGCATGAATAGATATTGGGATTGTTAAAATGAACTAAGAGTTATAAAAGGAGTTATATATTTCGATTTTTAAAACTTGTCTTTGCGTTCTATTTTGTTTGTGACACCATTCATAAACGCCTTGACACCATTCATAAATACTTTTCCATCAGTCAACAACTAAATACTCCGTTGATTAAGTGAGTAAATGTGTGAGGATTTTAATGAGATTGGCACTGATTGAAACAAACAAAGACCTCAGTTAAACTAGAAGGAAGATCACGAGGATCACAGTAGAAGATCACGAGGATCATTGCAAAGATAGGTAAGCTTGAACACGTTCAAATTGCACAGTGAGTTTGTTTTAAATTGAGTTGTGTAATAGATTAATTTTATTAGCACACTCAGTAGAAGAATGTGAAACATGATTTGTGGAGAAAGATTGGTTTGGAAGACACAGTCAAACATGTTTTGTATTTTTACATAGCAGAGACAGAGTCTGGTTAATGTTTGAAGGAAAACAGTGAACTTATTATGAGATTTTTGATGAAATGGTTGAGCTATCCTCTTGCATAAATAATGGGTTTAAATTGTATACATCATGCTATGCTTTTGAAAAAGAATTTTGTATGAAATTCAAGGGAGACAAAACACTGTTGTATAAAAAAAATCATTTTTTTTTACACAGTCGATTTTTTTTTACAAAACAGAGGCAGAGGATTGTTTTTTAAAAAGAGGACAGATAATTAAATGGAGAGTAGGATAATAGAAACATGAATTGTTTTATGTTTTCTTAAATCTCTTTATCAATTCTAGTGTTTATTTGAAGCAGTAAGCTCACATTTTTCAAAAGGAAAATAGAGGATTGATTGGAAAGATCATTAAATAAGAGGTAAGCCTAACTACTGTGATAACATCTAGTACTTGAATTTTTGTTTACAAAGATGAATTTAATGATAGTAGATGGGTACATAAAATGTTTTTCAGACAATGTGACTTCAAGAGCAGAACCCAAAGCTTTTCAAATTGAACACTGGAATAGGGAAATAGTTGAAAAACTCTATTAGTTAGGCTTAATAGGCTTTCTTCAAAAATTCAAAGGGCACAATGAGGATGTCACAAGAGAATTTATAAACAATTACAAACAGGATGAAACCATGGTGGGTGGTTTACATTTTCCTTTGACTCCATAATATATTTCTGAAGCTTTAGATTTTCCATCATCAGGTGAACTATACCACAAGGGATTAAATTTCAAAGACAAGGGTTGGACATTATTCTTGGATAAAAACAGGAAGGTTTCTTTTGATAGGTCAAAGGGGATTCCAAGGGAGTGGTTCAATGAACCTTGGGCAGAGCTAGTTTTGATAATTCAAAAGTTCTTCACCTGTGACAATAGACATAGTGTAGTACGCCTTTATCATGTCAGGTTACTACAATATATCAAAGGAGATATAAGGATCGATCTTCCCTACTTATTTTATAAAAAACTGATGAAGATGATTGAGAGTATAAAATCTAAGACCAAAACCAAAGAAGCCCAAATTTTTCACTAGGGGCTCATAAAAATCCTTGTGGATTACCATCTGAAAGTTAAGGTAATGGTTTGGGAAAATTTCAAGTTTGTAGAACAAGTCACTAAAAACAAACTTAAACCACTAAAAGAAACAAGAAATATTGTGCATTCACCTCTTTATCCTAAAATGAGGTCAAATAAACAGCTATAGATAGTTATGATAGAGAAAGAAACATCATTTTTAACCATTTCTAGAAGACAGAAAAAGAAGAATTCAGCAAAACCAGAAATGCAAGTCATGGAGACATCTCCTTTAACTAAAAAATCCAATGAAATCCTTGAGAGGTTGCAACAAGAAGTGTATGAAAATCCTATAGAAAAATATTCCTATTTTGAAAATAATGAGGTTGAAATTACTTCAGTTTCTAAAAATACCAAGTAGGAAGATCAAAACCTTTGCAGAGTTAGAGAATTAATTGATAGCTTGGAGATAAGAAAAATCATGGAGAGGCATCTGAAAGAAGAAAATGAAACCTATAAGACAACTAATGAGAAATTAGTTAAATAAAATGAGAATATAAGTGAAGAAATGGGAAAGTTAAAAACCAAAAACAATCTTCTCTATACACAGGCATTCAGGTGGCTTCAGGAGAAAAATTCTTGGAAGGCCAAATATGAGAAACAAAAGGTTAAGACCTCCATATACAAGGAAGAACAAGGCAAAGACATGGATTATATTCTATATACATCACAGTAGGAAGTTTCAAGATCAGGGTTGGGATTAGCATCAGAGCTCAGAAGGTCAAAGAGGAAAAATCAAGCATGAGGACATGTTTGATATGAATCAGTTTGGGGGAGATGTTGGCCCTCGTTTTTTATGTCTTTTTGTTTATGAAATACACCTTATTTTTCCATATTATCCATATATTCACCATCATATCCACCTTATATTTACCAAAATATGCATATACAGGTATTTATGTTATGCTTTTCAATTATTAGATGTTTTTTGTAAAAATTGAAATTTAAGTGCATTTTTGAACAGCATCAGAAATTCACGTAATGGCCTTATGGTTTGCATATGTGCAGGACACTTGGGCTCGAGCTGGATATATTTCTAGAAATCTCGGGTACTAAGAATAAGTGTACACCTGTTGGTACAGTCAAACCAAGCTTTAATAGGCCCGGTCAAAGGCAGTCAATCAGGACCTATCTTTATGGAGGATCCCTAGAAACTAGGTCAAAACTCTTATTTTGTGGGTTTTTATAGTTTTGAGGGATTTTATGGATGAATTCGACTTGATTTGATAAGATAAGGATATTTATGACTATTTGAGCTATTTTAGATGAGTTTGTTAGATACATTATCTATTTAAGCCTCAAACTTTGAAGGCATTGATATATAGAACTTATATGACTTAACATTATTATTTCTAAGACTTGGAGACATAATTGAATATATGTTCTATCATATTTGCTACTGTTATATGCTAGTTGATTGATTGAAGTTTTAAGTATCTGAATTCACCTTCAGTGTGCGAGGCAAGGGTGGAGGGCCCCCACACCGAGCTAAGTACACTTCTTAGTTTATTTTGTAGCTGCAATTTCTGAATTATCTTGCTTATTTTTAATTTGTTTATGCTGATTATTTCTCGGTATTGATGAATCTAATTATCATTCTTAACTTTCACATGAAAGGACAAACAAATGTTTCAGTTAGAAATTCTTTCTATATAATCAATATCTTCAGTTAGAATTCATCTTTGCACGCTTTTACATGCTTTTACATGGTTTTTGATGCATCTTAATCTTGTTTCTATTCTACATATGAAGAGTCAACCCAGTATTTAAGTTAAATACTTCTTCTATTTGATCAAGAAACTAAAAACTAGAATTCATCTTTCCTACTTCTTCTAAATTCTTGTTTTTAACAATAGCATTACTGATAAATGAATATATGATGAAGGGCAATCATGACCTCTTCAGTGAAGAGCCTCTTTAATTATTGCTTCATGTATCTTAATCTATTGTTTAGTTAATTATTTTTTGATTTCTAATTCACATGGTAATCTTGTTAGAGAAGGACAAACAAATCTCTTAAGTTAGGAGATTCTTCTGCTTCTAATTACACATCTGAATTTAGAAATTGTTTAAGTTATATTTATATTTGTAATATGCATTTCCCTAATCATTAATAAACCATCTTCTAAATTGATCACAATTGAAACCCATATACTTTGCGGATGCTTCTAAGTTTCACTAACCCGGATTGATAATAAATACTTGCGTTAGTTTACATCAGTAAATTGACCCAACATGAATCATTTGAGTATCTTCGCCTAAATCTTGGGATTCTCAAAATTTCTCATTAGACTCTTTCTCTTATCTAACTAAGTAAAAAAAGGGGGTAGTTGAGGTCTGTACAGGTCTGCAGGCTGACGTTTGTCAGGATGAGTTACCCTTTGCCATTGATGAAAAAGGGGGAGAGAATTTTGTAGGAAGAGGTGTCATGATCGTAGGGGGAGTACTTTTGTTGCCATCAATTCCAAAGAAGGATATTTTTGATCAGTGGTTGTCATTGATGTCAACCCAAGCAGCACCAAGGGCTAGCTTGATATTGCATGGGAATTTTGACTTGAAAAATTACTCTATTATGAGTCAAGGATATTTTTTATGGCTTCTAATTGTTGAGATGTTTCCATTTATATATGGCATGCCACGTAATTCTTCACGGTTTGAAATATTTTCGTGTTTAAAGTTAGTAACCCTAGTTAGTGGGCTAAAACCCCATGGGGTTGTGGCATGACACTAATCATTGGTTGTGGTCAATGAATAGTCAATAATTAATAATTTTTTAAGCTCTTAATATCCATCCAACATTCACTTCTTGAAGACCCTCTCAACCTAATAATTTATACAAATTGTGACCCTCATATCCTCCTCATGTAAGGATTCCGCTACTTAAAACAGGTCATCGTGGAATTTTTGTGATAACTTTTTTTCTGCGAAGCTTTATGTACAAATTATATAACTTATGTGTTATATGTCCAATATTCTCCTGATCTCACACTATTTTAACTTCATGCAAAATACAGAATCTATTCCACCATTTATCATCACATGCGAAAATTAAATCAATTGCAATGCACACATGAAACAACAAAAATTCACACACATTAACACAGTTGTTTAACGAGAAAGCCTAAAGTTGAAAACCCCAACTATCTGTATATAATATATTTAATAGAGATCATGTAACAATCCTCATACAAAGATGAACATGTCAAGCTCTCAGTACAATACAATCGCTACACACTAATCAAGCCTGATCTTGCAAATCCATGCACCGATATTTGCCACCTGCTAGCCTGCCTCTAATACATAATCCCTGTTGAAGAATGGCTCTGAATTAACTTGAATTCACCAATATTTCACTGTGAAATCCTCATTGGCATCTCCACTGAGTGTTGGATGCAATCAATGCATCACTATAGTCACAACTGATAGTCACACTTGCTCTTTCACCTACCTCTTCACTGGTCTCCACTGAAACTGCCATGCACTGTAGTTAACTGATGTATTTTTCAGTTGATTAATGAGTTATTATTTAGTGAATTAATTAAATAATTAATTCACACCACTCTCACTAGTGTATCAATCAGTTAAACTAGATACAACTAGCTCAACTGAGTCTAACCGAGTTAAACTGAATACAACTCCACCAACTACTTCTATAACTCCACCAAACTTTTTCACATGAGTTCTAACTGAATTCCTCATTCATTAGCTCCATTAAACCCTCAGGAATAGTGCAATTCCTTCTTTCAGCTGTTGTGCCACATATGTGCACTTAACTGAAGTTCTCCAAGATAATAAGATAATGTTTAGAGTCCAAATATTATTAAGAGCTAATAATATTCGACATATCTATTTTTAGACTGGCAATCTAAAAATATATTCCACCCAATATGTCTAAAAATAGAAGTCCATATATTTTTCCAACTTGACCAACTATCCACAAATAGCATCCTGCAACTCATAGAATATGATCGACATGTCTAAAAATAGACTTGTGCCAAAAATAGCCTGCGGGCCCACTTAGTGAAGGCGACTCTTTTCACTAAACTCATCATTTTGTTGAATCTCAAAAAGATAGGGATTATCTTCCACCCTGATCCTGTCTCTATGGTATTCGAATTTTCTCCTGGTGAGCGCCTTCGTCAGAATATCAGCATCCTGATCCTCCATAGGAATGTAAGAAAGAAACATGATCTTCCGCTGCACACAATCTCTGATATGATGATATCGGATGTCAATATATGTTTATATCTATCATTAAATACTGGATTAACTAAGAGTTTAATGCAAATTTGATTATCACAATATATCACAGTAGGATCTAAGTGAGAACTGAACAAACCAACTAGGATCTTCCTCATCCATATAGCCTCGCATGCAGCCAAACTTACTGCCATGTACTCAGCCTCCGCTGAACTGAGTGCCACGGATCTTTGTTTCCTGATATACCAAGAAACTGTTGTAGAACCTATACTGAAAATCCCTCCAGATTGTGCTCTTTCTGTCTATTGGGCTTCCTGCCCAATATGCATCCGTGAAGCCATGCAGCTTCAACTCATCCGACTGTCTGTACCACAATCCATACCAAGATGTGCCCCTGAGATACCTCAAGACATGCTTGCCTACCTTCCAAAAGAGCTTTGTAGGCTTAACCATAGCTTGTGAAAGCTAGTTAACAGCATAGCATATGTCCAGTTGTGTATTGACCAAATACATGAGCGAACCAACCAACTGTCGATAAACAGTGGCATCCACTACCTCTGTCGATGTAGCACCCTCTTTCCTCCAACCACCAGGAAGAGGAGTGTCGATAGGCTTGCAGCCTTGCATGTGAAACTTCTCCAGTATCTCCCGGGCATACTTTCCTTGAGATACAAACAATCCACCATTCCGCTACCAAATTTCCAATCCCAGGAAATAATTAAGGAGGCCCAAGTCCTTCATCTCAAACTCCTTTGCAAGATCTTCCTTGCATGAGTGTATCAACAGTTCATCACCCGTTAGTATCAAATCATATACATAAAGCACAATGATCAACAACTTACCCTCCACCACAATCTGGTATAGGTTAGGATCCACCTCACTCTTGGTGAAACCAAGTCCGGTGAAGTAACTGTCTATCTGTGTGTGCCAAGCACGAGGTGCTTGTTTCATCCCATACAGCGCTCTTCTGAGCCTGCACACATGTGACTCGCTGCTGAAGATTTCGAAACCTTCAGGCTGCTCAACGTACACCTCCTCCTCAATGACTCTATTGAGGAACGCAATCTTCACATCCATCTGATGAATGTGCCAAACCATCTGCGCTAAGAGAGCAAGGATGGTTTGTATGGAAGAATACCTTGCGACAGGTGCAAAGGTGTCTTCATAGTCGATCCCCTTGATCTATGAGAAGCCCCAGGCAAAAAATATTGCCTTGTACTTCTCCATGCTCCCATCAACAGCTTTCTTCACTTTGTAGATCCATCTCAAACCTACCACTGATTTCCCTTCTGGCCTTGGGACAATCTCCCATGCACTGTTTATGACAATCGAATCATACTCTTCAACCATGGCACCTACCCATATGGGATCCTTTACAGCTTCCTCGAAAGAGGATGGCTTTTTCACGATACACTTGCTCATCAGAGCGATGTATCCAGTAAATCGGTCAGGTGACTGTCTCTGTCTGCGCTTTGATGTAGGTGCTCCTACATTCTGCGTTGCATCAAGATTTAGTCGCTCAGCTTCTGTACTATGCTTCCGCCCTCTGATGTTTGGCATTGCATGAGTGGTTTCTTCCACTCCATGAACCTCCTCTTATGGTTGATCCACATCCAGAGGCTCATCTTTAGGAACAAGTAGCTCCTCATCTGCATGCAAGTGTAGCTCCCTCTCAAGCGACAACTTCATGGCTTTCTCCTCATGAAATTTGATATCCCGTCGCATGAAAGTCATCCGACTATCTGGCAAATACACATGATAATAGTGGGGTGTTTATGTGTACCCCACAAACATCCCAACCTCTGCGGTTGGCTCCAGCTTCTTCCTGGCATCCTTCATCACATGAATGTAAACAAGTGAGCCAAAAATCTTCAAATGAGAAATATCAGGCTTCTTACCAAAAAACGCCTCTTCGGGTGTACTCATGCCAAGTACTCTATGAGGACAACGGTTTTTCACATAAACTGCAGTGTTGCATGCCTCAGCCCACAAGTGTATGGGAAGGCCCTAATCATGCAACATCACCCATGCAGCACTCACGATCGTTTTGTTCTTTCTCTCTACAACCCCATTCTGTTGTGGGTTATGAGGCGCTATGAGTTCTCTTCAAATTCCTTCTACGCTGCAAAATTTTTTGAATTCGCAAGAGATGAATTCACCACCATTAGTGCTCCTTAGAGCTTTCACCTTCTTCCCCGACTCTTTCTCAACTAGCACCTTAAACTCACAGAAATTTGAGTATGTCTCGCTCTTCTTCTGCATGAAGAAGATCCAGCACTTACGAGAAAATTCATCAACAAATATCACATAATACCTATGCTTTATTTTCGAAGCAACTGAGAAAGGTCCACATACGTCTGTGTGAATTCTCTCAAGTATCGTCATGGCATAACTATCCTTCTCACGAAAAGTGGTCTTCACAAATTTTCCCAAAGTACATCCCTTGCACTTATTTGACTACGCAAGTGTATCCTCGGGGAAGCCCGCAGAAATCACTTGTAAATTTTCAGCGTTGTGTAGACAGCCCAGCCTCTATGCCACTCCGCCTCATCCCACTACCTTTCTTTACTCGCCATTGTTGCGCAGCCATCACCTGCCACCGAGGAAGGTGTTTGGAACTCAACTCTCTATCCTCCGAGCCGACCATGTCTGCATCACAAAAACTTTCTTTCCTCACAAAAACAACATCCTAACTCATCTTCCAATGACGCCACAGAGACTGTATCTTCTTCAATCCTGGAACATGCATGACATCCTTCAAGATGAAAGGTTTACCTGACTCCCTCTCAAAGGAAATGGTCCCGATACCAGTTGCACTGTATCTACCATCATCGCCCATCTCGATGTGCACTCCAAGATCCTTCTCATCCAGATCACTAAACAAATCTTTGTCTCCGATCATATGGAAAGACGCACCACTGTCAAGAAACCACACTGATCCCATCACACTTGAAACCAAGCATGCGATCAGTGAAAAATCGAGCTAAAACTGCGAGGCTAAGGCCTCTCCAGCTACAGATCTAGCAGCCTGCTTATTTTTCTTCTTCTGTGGACAATTAGTGGCATAATGTCCATGTTGGTGAGAGTGAAAGCACTTTACCTTGGACAAGTCCTACTTCTTGCCTTTTGCACTAGATTGAGAAGGATTTTTTCTTCCCTTCCTTTCCCTTTGCTTTTGCAACCAAAGTGAAATTTCTTCATCTCTCATCCTTCGATCTCTATCCATCCCCGGGCACCCCACCTTATCTCCTCCTGCACAAGATCCAACCAAAGTCGCTCCCATCCTGGCAGTTTCTCCCGACCATTGACAGAGTCCTCGTAGCTATGCCAACTCTTCGAAAGCCCAAGGAGAGCCAAGCTCACCAAGTCCTCTTCATCTATAGTAACCCCCACACTTCCCAGCTCATCCTTGCAGTGGAAAAAATTCGTGAGGTATTTTGGTATATTGTCGCCTTTCTCCATTTTTATTTTTTTGAGCTTGTCTTTAAGCACCAACTTCCTTTGGTCGCTTATGCTTTGGAACAAGTATATCAAATATTTCCACATTAATAATGGAGTAGATTTACCATGAAGTATAGACACTATGTGGTCCTTCACACCTTCCAATAGAATTCTTCGACACTTTGTTGTCTTCTTTTGCCATGCGTCAAGTGCGGCTGCATCGCTAGAAGCAGGTTTCAGAATTTCAGCATCTATGAACTCCTTCAACCCATTATCATCCAGCACCGCCTCCATCCTATCCTTCCATGCAATATAATTTGATCTTCCATCAAGGGAATACTCCAGTCGCAATCCATTGAAATACATTTCAATGAATGCTCAACTTCGACACCAAGAAAACACTGCAACAAATTCGAATTCCACCAGCACAAAACTCAACCGCTTCAATAATTGCAATATGCTCCAATGATCAACTGCTCTGATACCATGTATAAATTATATAACTTATGTGTTATATGTCCAATATTCTCCTGATCTCACACTATTTTAACTTCATGCAAAATATAGAATCTATTCCACCATTGATCATCACATGCGGAAATTAAATCAATTGCAATGCACACATGAAACAATAAAAATTCACACACATTAACACAATTGTTTAACGGGTGAGCCTGAAGTTGAAAACCCAAAATATCCGTATATAATATATGTCATAGAGATCATGTAACAATCCTCATACAAATCTGAACATGTCAAGCTCTCAGTACAACATAATTTCTACACACTAATCAATCCCGATCTTGCAAATCCATGCACCGATCTTTGCCACCTGCTAGCTTGCCTCTACTACGAAATCCCTGCCTAAGAATGGCTCTAAATGAACTTGAATTCACCAAGATTTCATTGTGCAATCCTCATTGGCATCTCCACTGAGTGTTGGATGCAATCAATGCATCACTATAGTCACAACTGATAGTCACACTTGCTCTTTCACCTACCTCTTCACTGGTCTCCACTGAAACTGCCATGCACTATAGTTAACTAATGTATTCTTTAGTTGATTAATGAGTTATTATTTAGTGAATTAATTAAATAATTAAGTCACACCACTCTCACTAGTGTATCAATCAGTTAGACTAGTTACAACTAGCTCAACTGAGTCTAACTGTGTTAAACTGAATACAACTCCACCAACTACTTCTATAACTCCACCAAAATCTATCACATGAGTTCTAACTGAAGTCCTCATGCATTAGCTCCAGTGAACCCTTAGAAATAGCGTAATTCCTTCTGTCAGCTGTTGTGCCACATCTGTGCACTTAACTAAAGTGCTCCGAGAGAATAAGATAATGTTTAGAGTCCAAATATTATTAAGAGCTAATAATATTCGACATATCTATTTTTCGACTGGTAATCTAAAAATAGATTCCCCACAATATGTCTAAAAATAGAAGTCCATCTATTTTTTCAACTTGACCAACCATCCACAAATAGCATCCTGCAACTCATAGAATATGATCGACATGTCTAAAAATAGACTTGCGCCAAAAATAGCCTGCGGGCCCATTTAGTGAAGGCGACTCTTTTCACTAAGCTCATCATCTTGTTGAATCTAAACACTTCAGATGTTAAAACAAAAACCCATTTGAGCCAAAATCCTGATGAAGCTCGTGTCTGAATTTCAGATATTGGTTCGCTATATTTTCGTAGATATGATCTGAGGAAGTTAGGATTTTGGCAATCTCTTGAATTTCATGTCCAACAGGTGACCTTGGGAAAATAATCATAACGCTATCTCTGGGAATTGGATTCAAATTTCATCAAATGTGATAGAAATAGCACATATTTTATTTTTTTGGATATCGTTTTTAGGACCAAAGGTTGAAACAGTGAGACGTGGCACTTCGTACAAGGTCGCTCTACTAAACAAGTCTATAATCAGGTGATCCTAAGAGATTGAACATAACTATTTCTTGAAGAATCAAATATTGATTAGACCTATGGGGTTGGAAAGAGGACTTAGAGGGCTATCACATAGCGCAATTTTAGACCTTGGAGATATAAAATTCCATAGATACAACATATTCAATATCGAGCTTCTAGAAGGAAAGAAAATGTATGCATTCAAAGATCACTACAATAAGGAAAACACATCAACAGTCAAGGGTAAGTCTACTACAACAAGGTATGTATAATTAGTGTTTGAATTTTAATTTGAATATCATCTTTGACATGTGTTTTTTCAAGACAGTGTAAGTATTTTTTATGTATGTTTGATTGGGTTTTGTTCATAAATGTTGAACGTATTTACATTTGAATTTTGAATATTTCTTTGTCATATGGTTTGTAGGAAAGTGTAAGTATTTGTTTGTATATTGGTTTGGGTCTACAATGCAACACCAAAGCATCATTACTTGAAGCAAGCAAAACAATACCTCAGAAACTGCTAGTGTTCAAAGAAGCAGTGTCAAGTCAAGTATCAGGTCGTGTCAAAAGTCAGTATTTTACAAATCATCATTGTAAAATTGTAAAAGAGTTATTATTTTAAAATAGTCAATTTTCTTATAGTTGGAGAGCCAGTGTTTGGAGGTATAAGTGTCATTGTTGGATAATGTTATGGTTGGGTTGCAGGTCATAGTGTGATTGGGTGATTGGTCTAGTTCGAGAAAAATATTGTGAATCATATTGTATCATGGATCATTGTCCCTGGTACAAGAGTCCACACTCTTGTCTTATTTTTTATCACTATATGGTGGCATGGAGGTGCTAGGTTGGTGCATGAAGTCACCTACAGGTTGGAGCCTGTGAACACTTCATGGTTGTAGGTTGGTCTAGGATGTCGGGGCATCCATTCAGTTGACTACTGAAGAAACCAGGGTGTTGGGGCATCCTTCCAGTGGGAGCTAGAGATGAATGTTTTCTAGAATTATAGGAATTTTTACCTTTCATTTCAGTTGGGCCTGAAGATTAAATAATTTATTAGAAAAGCGTTTGGTGGCTTTTGACCGAGAGGGGTTTTCCACCTAAAATTTGTGTGCCTATTGTGTTCTATTGTTTACTTTTTTTGTTGGATAAACATAAAGAATAGTTGAAAATTAACTAATGTTCTGAAAATATTTAAAAGTGGTAATTGATAATAAATATTGATTCACCCCCCATCTCATTATTTCCAACACATTTTTTGTTACTTTTTGTGAGATCGACATTTGTTGCACTTCGTCTCATAATTTTGATATATCATGTTGCACTTATTCCTCTTCATGTGTCATAGTAGAGGTTTCTGAGGACTTAATGGGTGTGGAATTATTTTTGGGGTGGTATTTTAGAACCCAATATTGATGTTTATGCTTCAATATGCCCTTGGAATCACTTCAGGCTAATTTTTCAAACAAATGTTATGAAATTTAAAAAAAAAAAAAATACACACCTTTATCTTGCTTTTGAGGAGCTCAATATTGATCCTACTGTATCTTTGTGATTTCGAATCCCCAAGATTTGAAATTCAGATATGTAGTACCCCTCTGGGTCATCTTTCCAATGCCATAGGTCAGACCTGATTTTGTTTCTTCAAGGAAAAGTTATTCCAAATATCCCACAATGACCTAATTATGGACTGTTTCAATAGAGCGCACTTGTATGGTGTTCCACATGTCACTATTTCATCTTTCGGATCTGAAATCAATACAAAAGAAACTACAATCTATGAAATTTTGGCCACTTTTTTTAGAATTCGAATCTGATGCTTAGAGAGAAAATTATGATGATTTTCAAAAGGTCACCTCTTTGAGATGAAATTTGAGATCTACAAAAACACTAACTTCTTCGACTCATATCTCCAAAAATATAGTGAATCAAGCTCTAAAATTTTCACACGAAGTTCCTCAGGATTTCGGGTCAAATGGGTTTTTTTTTCAGCATCTGAAAATTTTTATAACAAAATGTATATTCAAAATTCCACGATGAATTATTTGCATCAACGAAACCCTAGAATCCAAAGCTCGAATACCAAATGTTATGAAACCAGCTCACAAGATAGAAGGAAAGAGAGATCAACGACTTAGAAATCAACCTCTTTGAGGGGGAAACCTCCTTTACATTAAACAAATGAACAATTCTTTGATGATGCAAATTACAAAACATCCTTTATATATATAGGATTCCATGGGGTCACAATATAATCCTAGCTGACCTAACAATAATAATGTAAGGGAACAATGATAACAATAGTTGGCTTTTATGGGACACAATAATAAAATATGGGGACTACAGGGGTACAGCAATAGCAATAAGGGGGCCACACTAACAAAATAAAGGGACTACACTAGTAATATAGGGACCTAACATCTTCTAGTTGGTCGAAAGTTAGTTTTTTTTGGGCCTACCACTGCCTGAAAAGTGGCATGCCCTGATTGGTTCTATCATGGGTGAATTTGATTGGTTAGATGGTGGCCAACCACGTGTTGCCACATTTCCCAACCTGAGGCCGCCACGTGGCAGCACAGGGGCCACCAAAATTTGGTTAATTGTCAAACCGCACCACATCATATTCGACCACCAAGCCTCCTTGCAAACAGCGCAGCGCTTTCACCAATCGGGCCACCATGTTACTTATTAAACCTTACAGCTAAATTTCTATTTGAATTTTATGTGCAGCGGAAGTTGGGGAAGGGGCCAGGGCTTAGCCCTGGCTCCCCATATGTTTATACTATACGACCATTGAAATGGAACTGGGGGCGTAGAAGTCATCGCCCACACCGTAATAGTAATCATTACCAAAGTCATGGGGAACCGCCATGTGACAGCCACCCTAACCATGGGTGTTTTTTAACATCCCCACAAATTTTTAATTAAAAGAAAAAAAGAAAAAAAATCTATCGATTTATATGGTTTGAAATTCAGGTTTTTGGGTGTTATTAGGCATTTTAACTTTTCGAAAATTTCGCTTGAAATTCCACAAATTGTTGCTTCATTAGCTGAAATCAGGGCGAAATTGTAGGATGGTTCCGGATTTTGGGGAATTTTGTGTGCGATTAGCAGCAAGCTAAGGAGGCCCATAACTTCTTCATTTTTTTACCAATTTTGGAGCAGAAAGAGGCTAGATAGGAATTTTGGATAGCTCTGAAGCTAATGGAATATTTTTTGAAGCCATTTGAGCACTGTAAATGTATGTAATCACCATTTTGAGCATAATTATATAGGGCCAAGCCATTAGAAGTTGGACCAAGGAGACGTGGCCCATGAGGGGTGAACTCTTTCATCATTTTCTATGTTTTGGTTATTTTTATGGTGTATTTGTATGTTTTTTTTCTACATTTGTAGAGTTTTAATTCATGCTTTACTAGTGTTTAATAATTTAGCATAAAGGCTCATAAAAATTAGTTTTTAACACTTGCAATTTATGAACCCTCAAACACATTTACATTAATATCTCATACAGATCAAGTTTGGTATTAGAGATTTTGTTTTCTTGTTGATGTAAGAATTTAATTTTTTTGGAAGTGTGTGTGATGCTTACAAGGTTGAAGCTCAAGAGAGGAGAAGGAAAGCTTGTGGTTGCAAGTCCTCAAGTTAGGTCAAGGATAAGGAGAACAAGTTTTCCATAATCTCCACCACAAATTCTTCCTCAAATTGAAGTTGAAACTTCAGCAATCATGTCACATGCAGGAGAGCCTAACAATATGTCAGAGGATGAAAGAGCCTTTTGATGTGACAATAATGGTGAAAGTTCTCTATGATAGAAGCACAAATATGCAAGGTGAGAGATCCAATATTCCAAAGGGAGATAAGTCTTCAAAAGGTGAAGAAGGATATGTATATAAGCCTCCAAAAGGTAATGGTAATGGTGACAAACCGCCTTTGACACCACCATTATCTTCATATCCATCCTCACCACCATCTTCACCATCATCTTCTTCCACAACAATCCCTTCACAAACACCTCCACATTCTCCAAAAGGTCGTGGTAAAAATCTATTTTTAAAGCTTTACATTAAGTTGATTTGCCTATGTATTATGGAGAAGTAGATGCTGAAATATTAGACAATTGGGTATGTTATCTTGAAGTGTATTGCATGATATAAATAATCAAGGATGATGACACAAATATTCAGCTTTCTTCACTAAGATTGTAAAGTGCAACTCTTGTTTGGTGGGAAGCCAAAACTCAAGAGGACATGAAGAAACATGGTAAGGTACTAACCTCTTGGAATGATTTTGTTGTTGCCTTAAGGAGAAAATTTTTTCCATTAGCATACATGAAAACGGCTATAATGGACTGGAAAAACTTTAGTCAAGGTAAAGGACAAAGTGTGCAGAGCTATACTCAAGAATTTAGGAGAAGAGCACTAATTTTGGGTGTAGATTTTACATCTCAAGAAACTTTGTTAAAGTGCATTGGAGGTTTGCATAGTTACCTAAGAAATATTATTATCATGTTTAATCCTTCAAAATTAGATGAAGTATGTGTACAGGACACACGTCTAGAGGCAAGAGGGAAACATGTTTCAGATGAGACAAGTGAGGATACCTTTGAGTTTGAAGAGAAAGGAAAGGGTAAGTTCAAGGGTAAAGGTAAGAATAATGCATCCATCAAGATGGATAAATAAAAACTCACATGAAAACACTATTCCAAATATGGGCAGATGAAGATCATTGTTGGAAACTTCATCCATAGATGAGACCCAACAAGCTTAAAAACAAGGATAAGGAGAAGACAACTGCAACAATAACACATGATTTAGGTTCTAATTCTTGAGATGAAAAAAAATCACTGCAATGGGTTTGAAAGGTAAGGACATTGCAAGTACTACTTCTTCAAGTTGTCTAAATAGTACTCAAGATGATGAAACAAAAATTGAGCTTTTCCATGTTAGATTTATTTCAAAGCATACTTAGATTGACACCCTATTTGATAGTGGTTCACAATAAAACCTTATTTCTGAAGACTTAGTCAAGAAGTTGAATTTAAGAATGCAAATTTTCAGGTGACGAGAAAGTGTATACTTAGATTTTCAATCACTGCAAACCTTCTTGATGAAGTTGAACTTGATGTTGTTCCGCTTGATATTTCTGGTATTGTTTTGGGTAGCCCATATCTTTATGATAAAAGAGAAAATTTTCATAGTCATGAGAACAAGCTTCACTTGTTCAATAATGGGATTGAGTACATTGTTATATCACATAGTAAGAAGACAAGTTTGTCTCTTATGCATGCTGGAAAAATGAAGAGAATTGTGAATGCTAGTCAAAATTTTGCTTCGTTAATGTTCAAGCATCAACATGTTTTGAATGAGGCCTTTCAAAAGTGATGCATCAAATGAAAATTATGATTTCGTTAAGTTTTTTAATGGTTTTGATAATATTTTTTAGCAGTCTAACATGTTTCCTTTCAAAAGAGGTAAACAAGATGTGGTAAAATTGCAGCAACATGCATCATTGTTGAGTAGTGATGTGAACAAGATGTCGGTGCAAGAGAGTGCAAAGATCAAAGAGAAAGTGCAAAAGAAAATTGAAAAAGAGGGTGATGGGTTCAAAATTTCTTCTTGTGGGATTCAGAAGGTGTTGTCTTTGAAATTGGATGCTGCATGCCGATGGTGATCACATTTGGTCAAGAGTCGAGCCAAGCATAAGGCAAGAAAAGCTAAACATCATCATGTCAACAGTGTTTGAGGTGAGAAGAATTTCAAGTTTTTTAAGTTTCATTTGATTGACGACCAAGGAGGGAACATGTTTGATTATTCAAGGACAGTTTTTTTTTCTGCAAATTCTCTCAAATTTTAGCAAGATAGTATCTACAACAACATGACAGGGTGTCCAGAATCAAGGAAAAATATCATTTTTCATGAAATCTCAAATTGTTGAATTCAGGAAAATTCTAGTGGATTGAGACTGGAAGGGTGAGGGTGTTGTACCCTCATCCAAATGTTCAATAATAAAATAGCTTTTGGAGTCTAAAAGCTTCCAATGGGGAGAGTGATCATGTGCTCAAAAATATGCTCAAAAATGAAAGTTTTTAGAATCGTGTGGAACCTAAACGACCGTGTATATCTTGTTTTTTTTAATCTGGAACAACTCGTTTCGCGGAAAACCGACACCTTATGCTCCCGAAAAAAGAAAAAAATTTCGTTTTCCCAAACAAACAAATTTTTCAAAAAAATGACAGCTGATTAGGCAAAATTTTGGGCCAGTGGCAAGCTGCCACGTGACCTCTTCTGGTTGGTCGAAATTTTTTTTTTGGGCCTACCACTACCTGACAAGTGGCAAGCCCTAATTGGTTTTTTTCATGGATGAATTTGATTGGTTGGATGGTGGTCAACCACATGTTGTCATGTGGCCCAACTAAAGGCTACCACGTGGCAATATGGGGGCCACCAAAATTTGGTTAAGCACCAAACAGCATTGCATCAGATTCGACCATTGGACCTCATTGCAAACAATGCAGCGCTTTCATCGGTCGTGCCATCATGTTACTTATTAAACCTTGCAACTGAATTGTTATTTGAATGTTATGTGCGGTGGAAGTTGGGATAGGGGCCAAGGCTTAACCTCGACCCCCCATATGTTTATACTATACGACCATTGAAATGGAATTGGGGGCACAGAAGTATAGTCCACTTCCCACACCGTAACTATAACTATTAGCAAAGTCGCAGGGAATAGCCATGTGACAGCCACCCTAACCGTGGGCGTTGTCTAACGACCCCACGAATTTTTAATTAAAAAAAAAAAAATTTAATTCGTCGATTTATATCGTTTGAAATTCAGGTTTTTGGGCGTTCTTGGGCATTTTAACTTGTAATATTCCCAATTAGCTTTTATCTAGTTGGAATATTATATGTTTCTTCCATTCATAGTCTAGATGAATAAGTGGGCTAAAGAGACCCTTAAATCTCTTGAGTAGGAATAAACCACATCTAGTATGGATGTGGATCAGTTTAGATAGCCAAAATAAATCCACCTTGGGTGTGAAAGGGGGAAATGCATGTAGACTAGGTCAAGATTGACCAAATCAACAGCGCTGCCATAGGAGAGAGTGGAGCTAGTGGGGACAACGCAATTTTCGAGGAGGAGTCTTTGCAAGGAAGTAGCATCATAAATAAGTGGGGCCAAGGGTGAGGAAGCTCACCAAGAATATAAGAAAGGGATGGAAGCCATGCGAGTCATTCAGAATATTTTTTATATTTTATTTTTATGACTTCTTGCATGCTTCAGCTGTTTAGCGGAGTTTGTTGTACTGTTTAGTACAAGGGAATTTCCTGGCGGGAATCCCACACTCTACCTAGGGGGACTTCAAGTGCCCACCCAGGAAAGATATTCTAAGCTTCATTTCCACCATCTGGCATTATTCCAAGTAGCCACCTTTAGCCACAGCGTAGTCTCCTTGAGGAATTGCATTATTTTGCAATGTGTTGCAGTGGAGGGTTGAGAAACCTTGTTTATGAGCTAGTTTCCAAGTGAAAGGAGAAGCCTTTAACCCGGAAATCTAGGGCAGAGGGGACACAGTCATATTTCAGTAGAGCTCTAGTGATAAAGTGTGATTTAGCCACAGAGTTGCAGTCTGCACTTTTTTCATCTTGTGTATTTCAAGAAACCCTTGCCTGGTTATCTTGGGATTGTGTTTGAGAGACTAGTTCTCCAGTTTCATCTCTTTGTGAGTATCTTATCAGTAGATCCACTTGTTCCATTTTCTAGTAGTAGTAACCCTCACAGGGACTATGTTGTCATGTAATCCGACATTTTTTTATAGCAGCATCATTGGGGATTCTAGTGTATTTGGGCTTTGAGGCTTGTTTGCCTAGTTTGAGTGATTTGTTCCTCAACACATTATATATTTTGTTGTTGTGATACATAATATAATGGATCTATAATTTTCTCATGTGTTTGCATTAATATTTATTGTACATTCCAGTTTTGTGTTCAATATTACTTTCTTTCCTATTTTGGAATATTACAGTGGTATTGGAGCATAATCTTGGCTCAGCTTGTGGGGCAATACATCTATAGCAATGGAGAAAAAAAAGATCCCAAAAATTCTTCTTCAGACCATGCTAAACATTTATAAAAATATCAAGGAGATGAGATTAGAGAGACAGAAGGAATCCCCTAGAGGCTTTCATCATGGAGAAATTTCTGGCACTTCACATTTATGGTATGAGCAACCAGCAGTACAGCCCTCCTCACAACGCTCCACTATGCCCACATTCCTATCATTGGGAAGTCAGGTGGGAGGGCCATTAAGAGAAGAAACCCTCGATGATTATTTCTTAGAATATGAATCTCAATCTCAGAGGTTCAAGGAGCAATTGACCTTCCAGGAGTTCTGTCAGATCAAGGATGGGAGAAGATCCCACAATCACCATAAAAGTGGAGGGTACATGCAGAACCAAGATCTACAGCGTACTATGGGTAGGTTATTTTTGCCCTCTTATGATGTATTACCCAAGTGTACAACTAAGGCTTGGGTAGAGAATTTGGATACCTATTTCCAACTAAATAGAGTTTTAGAAATGGAGGCCATCATGTAATATCCCCAAAGGGGAGAATGCAGTAATACTTCACACAATATAAGAACTTACAGCAAGATAAACAATAAATCTAAGTACAAATCAGAATATGAAAAAAGAGCTGAGCCATTTTATTATATTGGAGATGATTCAGTTACAATAGTACAAAATATAGGTAGATCTATACAAAGAAATGAGCTAGGATCACCCTGAAAAGATGTGTGCAACAAGTACAACGTAACTGGAGAGGCTCTGCAGAAAATATTGTGGTGTCACTTTAGCAGAATATAAACATGGAGTTGCAGGATGAAAATAGAAATGCATATATACTCAAAATTGGAGCTCTGATGATGCCAAGATTAAAGATCTAGCCAATGTGATGGATTCCCAAGATAACCCAGAAAGGATTTTCCAGATCTGCAAATTTGGAAAAATCACCTCCCCAAGGTTTGATCCTTGATCTGCTGGGAAATACATATTTGAAACTAGATCTGAATAATATATGGCTGAAATGTGTGCTCATATCAGATCTATGCTTGAAGGGTTGATCCCTTCCTTAGATATATGAGCTAGAAGCTCTAGATCTAGCTTCTCAGTCCTCCAAAGATGATTGCAGTTGTTGCAACACAACTGCCTCTGAAAACTGCGTTGTGAGGGAAAGAGAGGCCTTCTGCCTGCTGAAATATGCTACAATAAACTCCAGGCTGATTTTGAGACTGATGGCAATGTGAGGGGATGATCCCTCACAGGATTGCTAGCTAAAATACTAGCAACTTCCTTCCTCCTTTCAGATCTGCAATATGGACAGCGTTATTCTTGAGGAGAATATTGCTACTAAGAGGTCAATAACTTTTGTCCTGATGCCAGATCTACAACGTGGCTCTGGGAGTACTGATCTATAAGCCCAAGTGATGGTAAAAATCCCTCACCTTGTTCTCCAGCTGAAGTACCGAATACAACTTCCACCTTCCAAACTGATCTTCAGAAATCTGCAAATTTTTGAATATGAATGTTCTGTAGAAAGTAGAAAAAGGAAATGGCACTTAATTCCTGATGTATAATGAAGTAAAAACCTCTTCCTTAGATATCACTCAAAGAAAGAGGAGGGATTCCTGCCTGGAAACACCCTCTGCTAAATAGCACCTGCAATCTCTGCTAAACAGCCCAAGAATGCAGTGGAATGTCACTTGACAATTCCAGATCTAAAACATCATACATCAAATAATCCAAGATGCCTTTCACCTTTGCCTTCATCTCCTTTATAATTATTAAGCCATCCCAAGCCTTGGCCCTAATCTCAACTGTGCAGTCTCATGTGGAAAAGAACCTCCAAGTGGGACTGCGTTGTTTGACCAAATCAACCAAATAGTCTAGGTGCAATGTACACCTCCTCCATCATGTGTGCTTCATTTGCACATGATCCTCCACCACTTGATCATTAATTCTCAATATTGACCCTTTGTTTGAAATATTCAAGATCTTAGTTGACTAAATCAACCCTCCATGATCTCTCTCATTAAATGAGACATGATCTCCAACCTCATTCACATTAGTATTTTCTCAACTACCTCTTTTTGCAGATCTAGTCTAAATTAATCCACATTCACACACACAAAGTGGATATTTATTCTTATTGAGGAATGTGGGTCCCTCCACCCTTTTATTTACTTAATTCACTAAGAAAATCAAGGACTCTAATATTCCAAATATGATGTGAAGATTTGGGAATATTACACATCAAGATAGCAGTGTTGCACCTAGAAGGTGAAGCACATGAATGGTGGTTTCATGGCCTATCTACACTTGGGCATGCTAGTGTCACTTCTTATGTAGACTTCACCCAGAGGTTGGTGGAGAGATTTTATCCCAGGAATCCAGAAGCACATTTTTTTGACCTAACCAAGCTCAAGAAAATAGGATATCCAGAGACTTATATCTCTGAATTTCTAAAGCTTTCAGTCATGGTGTCTGACCTTATTGTGGCCAGGAGAGTGTGCCTGTTTATTGATGT
Organism: Pinus albicaulis; assembly: GCA_034641835.2. Lineage (NCBI taxonomy): Eukaryota > Viridiplantae > Streptophyta > Pinopsida > Pinales > Pinaceae > Pinus > Pinus albicaulis. The sequence goes on along the minus strand of CM076572.1, from coordinate 1,224,852,475 downwards.
GTTGGTTGAACCATTGCATGGGTTGGTGAAATCCACTAGACCAACTACGCTCCAAGAAGCTATGGAGAGGGCTAGAGACCTACAGCATGCTTTACCCAAGGCAAAAACCCATTTTCAGCAGAAGTTCTCCTCTCAAAAAAAGGAGAATCATAAGAAGAAATCTCTTGATGATGGTGCCCGGGGAGATTTAATGAGAAGGAAACTTTGTTTCACTTGTCGAGAACCATGGGTACTAGGCCACCAATGTGTTGCGGGGAAGGCACATTGTATTGAGATATTCTCTGATGAGGAGAAGGAGACCAGCGTTTTCACAGAAGGAGAGGGTGCACCACCAGCAGGAGTTGTAGTGGGAGCATTTGCTCCAATAGGAGGGACTCTTGTAGCTTTGCGAGGAGTTCCCAAGTAGCTAAAGTTCAGAGTTATAGGCACTATTCAAGGGCAGAGAGTATTAGTATTGATAGATAATGGGACCACCCATAACTTCATTGATACTTAGTTGGTGCAGAGGAGGGGAATTCACATAGAATACTTTGAGGGCTTCTCAATTTTAGTTCCAGGAGCTAGAACCATGCAGTGTGCCAAATATGTTCCAACATTAACCATCACTATGGGGACCTACACATTGACAAACCACTTCTTTGTGGTTGATATTCCAGACACCAATGTGATATTGGGTGTCCAATGGTTAATCACCTTAGGGAAGGTTACCATAGATTTGGAAACCTTGGAGATGGAATGGACAGATAAGGGGAGTGGTAAACATCATAAAATCAAAGCATACACACCTATCCACCCTAGATTGTCTAAGCACACAGGATGGAGGTTGATTTGTGCAGAGGGGACATAGAGTGGGTAGTATAACTGCATATGTCGTAAGCAGGGGGAAAGGATGCACCAGTACACCTGGATGTACAGGCTATTTTTTACCATTATTCTACAGTATTTAGATATATTCCACCAAGAAGAGCTCATGACAGAAGATTTGAGCAGACAATTGAGTCGGAGCAGGGGATCCAAGCAGTGATCACCGCACCCTATAGGCATCCCAAAGCCTATGGGGATGAGATTGAAAAATCCATTCAGAAGCTTCTGGCTTTAGGACACATCTGACCTAACACCATTATGTTTGCTTCTTCAGTGGTTTTGGTGAAGAAAAAGGATGGAACATTAAGGATGTGCATTGATTATAGGGCCTTGAAAAAAAATACAATGAAGAACAGGTACCTAATTCCCAATATCGATGAATTGATGGATGAGATAATAGGATCCAATTATTTTTCTAAGATTGATTTGAGATCGGGATATCATCAAATCAGAGTGAGGGATCAAGATATCCCCAAGACAGCATTCTGATGCCACTATGGCCATTTTGAGTTCTTGGTGATGCATTTTTGGCTAACCAATGCTCCGGCAACATTCCAGTCTTGCATGAACCACATTTTTGGTGGTCACTTGAGGAATTTTGTATTGGTCTTCTTTGATGACATTCTTATTTACAGTCACACATGAGAGGAGCATCTACAGCATATTGAGACAGTAATGCATTCTTAAGGAGCAGCAATTCTATGCTAAGCTCTCCAAGTGTGAGTTTGGACTCACATAAATGCTCTATTTGGGCCACATCATTGGAGTAGATGGAGTGAGATTTCATGAAGAGAAGATATGTGATATTAGAGATTGGCTCGAGCCAAAGAATGTCATAGAACTTTAGGGGGTTTTAGGCATCTGCACCTACTACCGGAAATTTTTTAAAGGGTTCTCTCAACTAGTAGCACCACTCATAGATCTGACTAAGAAAGGAGCTTTCAGTTGGACAACCAAATCGTAGAGAACTTTTGATAGGCTCAAGGAGGTGATGAGTAGCTACCCGATATTGGTTCTACCAGATTTTACCCAACCCTTTGTGTTGGAATGTGATGCTTCATGAGAGGGCATTGGAGTAGTGTTGATGCAAGGGGGACACCCCATAGCTTTTCAGAGTCATAAGTTCTTACCACATGAGATATTATATCCGATATATGATAAGGAGATGTTGGCTATTATGCATGCCTTAGCCAAGTTCCGGAAATATTTGGTGGGTAATAGGTTCCAAGTGAAGACTGGTCACAATATTCTTTGGTTATTTCTTGAGTAGAAGCAGCTATAGGAGAGGCAGCAGAAATGGGTGAGCAAGATCCAAGCCTATGAATTTTTCATTGAATATGTCAAGGGGAAGAGAAATGTAGTGGCAGATGCTCTATCTCGAAGGCCAGCAATGTTTTCCTTAATGAGCATGGATACAGATTGGAAGGCTCAGTTGCTAGTGGAGTATTCTAAAGACCACTTTGCATGTGAGATCCTAGATGGATAGGTGACTGATGAGAGGTATAGAGTGATTGATGAGGTTGTCTATTATTGATATTAGGTCTTCTTGGTTAGAGATTCTTGACTCAAGAAGAAGCTTTTGAAGGCATCACATGATTCACCACTTTCTGGGCATCAAGGATTCACCAAGACATATTGGGCTATTCGAGAGAGATTCTCATGGAAGGGTCTCAAGGAGGATGTGCTCCAACACATCAAGGAGTGCACAGTTTTCCAGCAGAACAAAGGGGAGCACAACCATCCTACAGGATTTTTGCAGCCACTCCCTATTGTGGATGTAAAGTGGGAGAGTATTTCCATGGACTTCATCACTGGTCTAGCTACAGTTCAGGGTAAGGATTGTATCTTTGTATTTGTTTATCGACTAACAAAGTATTCACATTTCTTTGCTATTTCTGCACGATATATTGCCTCACAGGTAGCCAAGCTCTTCTTTAGATATGTATTTAGACTCCATGGTCTTCCAAAGACCATAGTCAGTGATCGGGATAGCTACTTCATGGGTGGCTTTTGGCAGAAGATTTTTTTGTTAGTGGGTACTGAATTGACACCGAGTACCAGCTATCACCCATAAACCGATGGACAGACAGAGATATTAAACAAGTGGTTGGAAGGCTACTTGAGAAACTATGTTTCGGGGCAGCAAAGGGCATGGCTACGCTGGCTCGATTTGGGGGAGTATTGCTACAACACAACCTTTCATATTTCCATTGGCATGACCCCATTTCGAGCTTTATATGGGTATGATGCTCTACCATTTTTTGATGTGATGTTTGGGGAAAGCAAGGCTCCTAGAGAAAAGGAGTGGATTCAGGAGATTCAAGATATACTCTGGGCCTTCAAGGACAACATTGCTACAACACAAAACCAACAAAAGATATATGCAGACCGTGGTCGGGTAGAGAGGCAGTTTGAGGTGGATGATTTGGTTTATCTTCGTCTTTAGCCATATAGACAGACTACACTAAAGGAGAAGGGGGATGAAAATCTTAAGCCTCAGTTCTATGGGCCATACAGGGTGATCTGTTGTGTTGGGGAAGTAGCATAGGAGTTGGAGCTTGCCATTGGAAGTAAGATCCATAAAAATTTTCATGTCTCATGCCTCAAGAAGGACATTGGACAACATGTGGTTTCCACCATGGATCTCCCACCTGTTGATGATGAGGGCCATCTGGTTTTGCAACCAGAGGCTATCTTGGATACTCGGGAGAGGCAGCTAAGTAACAGGGTGATTAGAGAGTCTCTGATTCAATGGAGGAATCTACCTGATGAGGATGCCACTTGGGAAGGAGAGAATATTTTGTAGTTTCCTTATTTACTATTTCTTGAGGACAAGCAACATTTGTGAGGGGAGGATTGTAATATTCCCAATTATCTTTTAGCTAGTTGGAATATTATATGTTGCTTCCATTCATATTCGAGATGAATAAGTGGGGTAAAGAGACCCTTAAATCTCTTTAGTAGGAATAAACCACCTCTAGAATGGATGTGGATTAGTTTCGATAGCCAAAATAAATCCACCTTGGGTTTGAAAGGGGGAAATGCATGTAGATTGGGTCAAGCTTGACCAAATCAACAGCACTACCATAGGAGAGAGTGGAGCTAGTGGGGACAGCACAGTTTTGGAGGAGGAGTCTTTGCATGGAAGTAGCATCATAAATGAGTGGGGCCAAGGGTGAGGAAGCTCACCAAGAATATAACGAAAGGGATGGAAGCCATGAGAGGCATTATAATATTTTTTATGTTTGATTCTAATGACTTCTTTCATGCTTCAGTTGTTTAGCGGAGTTTTTTGTACTGTTTAGTACAAGGGCATTTCCAAGTGGGAATGCCACACTCTACCTCAAGGGACTTCGAGTGCCCACTTAGGAGAGCTATTCTGAGATTTATTTCCACCATCCAGCATTGGTCCAAGTAGCCACCTTCAGCCACAGCGCAATCTCCTTGAGGAACTGTGTTATTTTGCAGTGTGTTGTAATGGAGGGTTGAGAAACCTTGTTTATGAATTAGTTTCCTAGTGAAAGGAGCAACCTTTAACCCAAAAAGCTAGGGAGGAGGAGATAAATCCATATCTTTTTTATTTCATTCATATTTCAATAGAGCTCCAGTGATACAGTGTGATTAAACCACGGAGTTGCAGTCTACACTTTTTTCATCTTGGGTATTTCAAGAAACCCTTTCCGGGTTATCTTAGGATTGTGTTTGAGAGACTAGTTCTCCATTTTCAGCTCATTTTTAATATCATACTAGTAGATCCACTTGTTTCCATTTTCCAATAGGATTAACCCTCACAGGGACTGCGCTGTCATGTATTCTGGCATTTATGTATAGCAACATCATTTGGGATTCTAGTGTATTTGGGCTTTGGAGGCTTGTTTGCCTAGTTTGAGTGATTTGTTCCTCAACACATTGTATATTTTGCTGTTGTGATACATAATATAATGGATCTATGAATTTCTCATGTGTTTGCATTAATATTTTCTATACATTCCAGTTTTGTGTTCAATATTACTATCTTTCCTAATTTAGAATATTACATAACTGTCTGACAATTTTGCCCAAAATTGCACAAATTTGTTGCTCAGTTACCTAAAATCGGGGCAAAATTATAGGACAATTCTGGATTTTGAGGAATTTGTGGTGCAATTAGTAGCTAAGCTAGGGAGGCTCATAACTTCTTCATTTTTTGACCAATTTTGGAGCAGAAATAGGCTAGACATGCATTTTTGATAGCTCTAAAGCTAATGGAATGGGTTTTGAAGCCATTTGAGCACTGTAAATATATGTAATCACCATTTTGAGCATAATGATATAGGGCCAAGCCATTGGAAGCTTGACCAAGGATATGTAGCCCAAGAGGGGTGAACTCCTTCATCACTTGTTGTGTTGTGGTTATTTTTATGGTGTATTTTTCTGTTGTTTTTTTCATTTTCATAGTTTTAATTCTTGCTTTATGTGTTTAATAATTTAACATAAAGGCTCTTAAAACACATTTTTTAACACTTGCAATTTATGAACCATCAAGCACATTTACATTAATATCTAATACAGATCAATCAAAGAAAAAAATCATAAAAGTTAAAAGGCATATGGAGAAGGGTGGAAAAATCAAGGCTTGGGTATCTCATGCACCATGATTTCTTCCTCCTATAAATTATATACCCAAGTGTGGGTTTCCCTTTATTATCTATCATTGTACACTGACATGTGGCACAGGATTGCCCCTTTCATTCCATAGTCCATTCACCTCTTTATCACATGCCACCACCAATCGAGGATGTACCTTAAACATATGTTCCCCTTTAAAAGTAGAAACCACCTAATAGGGTACTTTGTTAACCCCCCTTGGAGCTTGGAGACATTAGCACATGCCAAAGCCCACTACAAGAATGGAATGATGTTATGAAGTGCCCACCTTTTTTCCATGCTATCCTTCTTAAAGGATGAATTTTTGGAGCATGGAATGAATTTTTATGTTTGTATTATTTTCTCTTGTATTGGATCTCTTGATTGGAAAATTTTTTATGGTTGTATATAATACTAATACATTTAAGTGCAATTTAATGTTATTTTTTCTTTCTATTTTTGTCGCATACATTGTTGCTAGGATTTTTCTATACTTGTGCTAATTTACTACATCCATTTGAGTGAATTTGTGGAAATTTTGTTTCTATATAGTGATGCTTCATGTATGGGCCATGTATTATGAATGAATGTTCCTAGAGATGCTTCCTCATTGAAATTCATCTTGATAAGCCATCTATTTTTCAAAACAAAGTATAAATATCTTGAAGTTGCTTTTGATGTTGCCCTAATTCCATGTGAAGTATTCTTTGAGTACTACTTTACATAGAAAATTCAATATAAATAGTCATAATTACTCTTGACTCCAAATATCCCAAAAGGAGTAGGCATTGTTCCACCAAAAATTCTATCACCTTTCACCTATTTTCCTTCTCCCACTTCTTATTTTGTAGGACTAGCCCTTTAGGCCTCCTAGGGCATCATTTATCTTGCAAACCACCCACTGAAAAAGTTTTATCTCTTGGCATCGTCTGCATTGGGGTTTCTCCTAGGAACCCTCTAGGTTTGAAGCAATTTTGACTTTGGTATTGTGAGATACCTCAAGCCCTATCCTCGCGATCAATTTTTCCCTTAGATATCTAGAGGAATAAACCTATAAAAGAAAAAGTGGGACCAGGAAAATAGGTTAAAGGTGATCCCATTTATGGAGGAACAGTACCTAATCCTTTGGGGATATTTAGAGTCAAGAGTACTTATGACTATGGATATTTAATTTTCTATGTCAAGGAGGCCTTAAAGACTACTTTGCATGGAATTAAGGCAGCAGCAAAAGCAATTTAAAGATATTTATACTTTTTTTGGAAAATAAATGGCTTATCAAGATGAATTTAAATGAAGAAGAATATCTAGGAACATGCATTCATAATACATGGCCCATACATGAAGCATCACTATCTAGAAACAAAATTTCCACAGCTTCGCACAAATGGATGTAGTAAATTAGCCCCAGTATAGCGAAATCTCATCAACAATGTATGTCACAAAAATAGAAAGAAATAATAGCATTAAATTTCACTTACATGTATAATTATTATATCCAACCATAAAAACTTTTCCAATCAAGAAGCTCCAAGGCAAGAGAAAATAATCCAAACATGAAAATTCATTCCATGCTCCAAAAAATCGTCCTCCAAGAAGGATAGTGAATTTCTCTAAAGAGATACAAGTCCAATCCAAGTGATGATGATAAAATGAAATCACATAACTTGTATTTATACACTTCTAATGAGTTTGATTAAGATAATTAGGCCTAATTATCCCCCTAAAATAAAATAATGTACAAAATAACTAACTTTTGGTGACAAGCCCACCAAACTAACTCATAAACAAAAGAATAATCCTATCAAGAGGTCGAATGATCAATATTACATGTCATTTGGCCTTAGAGGAGGCTTGATGAAGTCCATAGGTTCCATAACGTGAATTAGGACTCCCAAAAGTAGTCGACAAGGGGCTCGCCCCTTGTTCTCCAAATAATAAAGATGTGGTACTCCCAATGGGTGTGGGGGCACACAAGTAACCTCATGGGTATCCAAATAGATCGAATATGGTTGTATTGCCATCTACAAGGGCTCATATGATGGTGTAATTGATGCCACTTCAACACACAGGTCTTGGATCATCTGCCAAGTGCATGGTACAAATGTGGGGTCAGTTGGGCATTATGAACCAGATGCATCTTCCTCGTCTAATAGGTGAATCTTGAACTATATTTGAACATCTCTGGGGATCCATGAAATGTTTTCTACTATTTTGGAGGCATGTGGCTTTCTACACATACCCTAAATGTGCCAATGTATCCATATGGACGGTTAGGACCCCGTATGGGGATACCAAACCCAAAATGGAGACCATTTGCAATCCTACATAAGATCCAATGTGCCTCATTGCCTTCCAATGCAACAATTCATTTAAAAAAATTGAGTTAAAGAGGTTAAAAATCATGGAAAATAGGTGGGTACTTCACAATGGCATGCCCTTCCATAGTGGGATTTGGCATGTGATAATGTCTCCAAGCTTCAAGGGGGGTGTTAACACTGGAAAATCATACAGTAAAAGACGAAATTATCTAATGTCAAGAAGAAGGATTTACAGGGCTGGAAGACATTACAGAATCTGGAAATTATTTAAAAATATCTAAGGTCTAAGGAAAAATCAAATTTGAACAAGTCCTAAATGCTTTTGCATGCATTATCCTTCGTGAAGAGCACCTTTGCGCGCCTTATGGCTATAAATGCGTGCAATTCTGGGAATGGAAGAATGTCACTTTCTGAGACCACACAAAGAAAAGGACAAGCGATTCCTCACTTAAAGCTGCCTAAGGACAGCCACCAACGCCTCCTTAAACAAAAAGTGAGCACACAATGGAATATTTGGAGCGCACAAAGGAATCATACCCCTCTCTTGGGTCACCATTCATAATCTACCAAGGGAGGGAAGGAGGATTGAAATCTTCTATATAAGGCCACCATGAGATGAAGAATGGGTGAACACATTGTTATGCTAGCCAAATTTTCCCAAGCAATACCAACAGTGTGTGATCCGGAGCTGAAGATAGAGGGGACTCAATTGTTGGCCATCCAACAAGTTCAGTCCACCACATAGAGAGAGAGGGAGACTACACCGAGGCAAGATTGGGATAAAAACATCCTTGCATCGGGACTTAGAACCCATGTTCTAGGGGCCCTTTGGCAAGAGGGTAAAGTTTCACTTTTATTCCTATCAGCGGTCAATAAGAGGGGCCAAGAGCCACCGTTTGTATTATTTTTGTCGTTTGACTCTTTTCAGAGCTTGTGTTTATTTTTTTTAGTTTTTAGTTTAGTTTTAGTTTATATATGCATACTATTACTCTATCTAGTATGTTTATGATTCTAGCTTGTTCCACTAACTTGTTTGACTCCACTTATTTTTCTGCCTGCTACCAACAACTTAAGTGGGTAGACCACACCCCTTAAGTTGGTGTGATTTTGTACATACGTGCACCAAACACATCCCAACAGGATTGGTGACTCCACTAACATTTATTACCAAGTTTATGTGGTTGTGTATTTTTTGTAGATAGCTCTGTCTGTGCTGTGGAGTGGAGCTGAATTTCCCCTAATTTATCTTGTAGTCCCTAAGTCATCCCAAGTGGCAGACTGAAGTAGAACAGCTACAAAATTTACTTGCAGTAATTTGCACGCTTTTTCTTCCCACAGACACACAGGGCTCACATTTAGAGCTGACCTGCGCACAGACATCACGCATGTTTCAACCATTTGCACGCAAAAGACAGAAAGAGAAAATTCTCTCTTATGTCTATCTTTTTATGCTTGTAAAGTTCTTGGTAGCCCCTAATACACCTGCCAGCACTGGTTGTGGTACCCTGCAGCTTGCTAAAGCTCACTCTTAGTTGTTTTTTGTAGGCTTAGTGTCAGTTTTATTTCAAGTTTATTTTTGCAAAGTTCACACATAGTTTAAGTAGGGGGGGGAAATAACTTGCATTCCGAAAAAAAATTATGTTTTGCAAATTTTGGTACTAACACACCTAGATAACTAGCCAAAGTAAGTGGCCCAAGACCACACATGCATAGCTAGTTTTCTTTTTTCTAGTGTAAAAGTTTTAGTTTAGTTCAATTTTTGCACTAGGATTTTCAGGACTAGGATTGAATTTTTTATAGAAGAGAAAGTAATCTATGCTAACTTTGCACCCTCTGGTGATCCTAGGTAAGAATATGAACACTCCCTATTCACAACTTGCCATCTCCCTATAGTTCATCACATAGATTAACTAGGAAAAATAGAAAGCGACCCATAATCCGCACATGTTTTTCTTTTGAGCAAGGAACAATACAACATAGTTTAAATAGGGTATTTTGTAAAGGATCATCGAATATCCACATGTTCAAACTATGTGCTTTTCCACTTTATGCTCACACACATCCACTCACTAAGTGAAGAAAAGACGCCTAAAACTAACTTAACCAAACTCACTAAATTGTCCCCATAGGGGCCACAAAATAATTTATAGCTTAAGTTAGGATCAAGGAAGTAGGCATCCAATAAGCTACCTTGATCATTATTCATCTTTAAACATAGAATTTGACTATTTAGGGAGCTTCAAATCCACCTATCAACCCACGAAAAAGAAAACCCGAGCGCGACAGAAACTCGTTTCAAAGGGGGTTAGGCTTAAGCGCAGTGCGGGTAGGTATCAGTTAGGGCTACCTGACTTGCTGATACTCGGTATTGTTAGCTGACTTACCAAGAAGCCCAAGACTCAAAAACTCACGTGGGATAGTGGTACTTAGTGACCAAAACTAGGGCCTCCTTTCCCTATAGGTGACGGTGCAGGCAAGCGCTAGACCCTCTACCCCTACCTTGGTAGATTTTCTTTGGCTGACTGGGGGTGTCGCCAGCTATTACGGGACGTTGTGCCAGCATTCACAAGATATCTTCTCAAGGCCCAGTTACATTTGAGTGTGTGAGGATGAATAGGTCTTCTAGGATTTTGAGTATCATACACAAACAAACAAAAACCACTTTTTTTATTGCTTGATCACATAGATTAATTTAAAGGGAGAATTTATTTTATTTTCACTTTGTTTTATGTATGTGACAAGAATATTGCTTTGATCATAGACTCTATCCTCTCAAATTTTTCTAAAACCAAACTTGGTCGACACCAGAATGGACCTAACCGGACCTCATCGATCTAGGTGTCTTTTGGACCTCCCCCCATTATCGAGAGGGGTTCCAGGTCTTTCTTCATTTAGGCATCTAAGAAGGAACGTTGCCACCATTATTGGTTCATCCTTTATTGGGGAATCCTTAGTTGGTAACCCTAGTCAGTCTCCCAACACCAAAACACAGACCACTCCTCCCATGACCCATAGGAGGCAGAGGAGTGCGTCCCATTCGGGAAGCCATCCGAATACAAAACAGGGTACGTCGTAGACCAACCCTCCTCCTAACTAGAACTTTATGTTTTCACACACTACAATGGTGTCAACCTCTCAGTCACCTTTCTTATCTTCGTTGAATCTGCCTAATTTAACCAAGCTAACGAATGACCCCATCACACACAACCCTACATGGCCTCCCATGCCCACGAAGATCCCTTTGGATATTCCAAAGTTTGAAGGAAAGCAAGAAAAAGACCTAGGTAATCATGTCATGACCTTCCACCTGTGGTGCTCATCGAACATTATCATCGATGACACTATTCGATTGACACTATTTCAATGCACTCTGACTGGAGTAGCTGCGAAGTGGTACGTGGAGAAACCCTCAGCTTCACATGGAACCTTTGGAGCCCTCGCCACCGCGTTCCTAACATATTTTCAATTACCCATTCACCATGATTCCAGAATGGAATTACTGACTCATTTTAGACAAACCCCCGCCATCCATATCTCAGACCATCTCCATGAGTGGAGGTGGCGTCGTAGTTTATGTAAAGCTAAACTTGACGATCGAGTTCTTTTAGATTTTTTCCTGAAAACTCTTATGGCAGAGATTTCAAAGGATGTGGCACAGCAAAGGCCCACATCTGAAAAGGACGCCATCAGCAAAGCCCAGCAGCTTGAACTAATTTATATGCATTCAAGATACATTTACAACATCCTGCCTAACGCCCCATGCCTACAAACTTATCAAGAATTTACAAGCACATCAAACTCTGCAGACGGACCAATTGGGTCATTGACCCAAGGATACCTAGGTAGCAGTAGTCAAAACCCCAGTTACGCATACATTTCTATCTAGAACGTACCCCAACCTGGTTTTCAAAGTCTTCAGATGCCTCAACAAAATTTGACAAATATGGTGTCAGCGTATCACCAAGGAGGACCTTAGCCTCTAGCTCAGGGGACCCAGTACGCAGAAAGAAACACTAACGAAAGAGCTCCCCTCCAACAGCCAGGTGCAAACCAGGGACCACGTTATGCTCAGTCCCCAACATAAGACCCGCCTATGTAGACCAATGCACAGTTGAACTTTGTGCAGCCATCCCAAAACCAACCACACCAATACAACCAGGAGAACTACCCTCCTAACGTGGTGAAGAAAAAATCAAAAAACAAGCCAAAAGGGAACCCTGGACAGGTGGGAAACAACCAGCAACGCCCTTTGTGATCCCAAGTTGGAAGCAACTCCAACCAAAATCAGAACCAGGAGCCGAGAGATGCACAACGGCAGAGCAAAAGGCCACCTCTTCGAACAAACCATTATTGTTCGATATGTGGTGAGTACGACCACTATACTCACCATTGTCCCGATCTCCCTAAGTTGAAGAAGCTATAGAGTCACCGAGGACAAGAAGGATCTTCCCAGCAACCAGTTGTGATGCAATAACCTTTCCCCCATCAAGGGACGGTAAGCACTCAGCAGCAAAATACAGACGACTCCCAGAAAAGTAGCCATGAAATCTACATGATTGGCGAAGAGATATTTTTCCAAACATGTAATCACAATTACAACACCCCACCATACACCATTATTTCAAGGGAAAGTACCAGTCCACCGACTACACCTTTGACCATTTCAAAGATGCCCCTAGAACCATTGCCAAAAATGGCGAAGGGACCTAATAGGCGAGCAGGAAACTACTCCAAAGCAGTCCATAATTATATTATCGTGGATGATTTAGCACAATCTCCCGCTGCTATGTCAACTTTTGAAGTATTTTAGTCATGCCCAAAACAATGAAAATCCATACTTTCCGCGTTATGCGCTATCGACCTTGGAGATACGCGCCTAATGGCTTTTGACTTAGACAAAACCACCCCTAGGATTCCTTCCATGGTCGCCTTCTAGATACCAGTGTCAGTCCAAAATATCACAATTCACTGATGTGTCATAGATGAGGGTGCATCCACATGCATCATGTCCAAAAATGTTTGGCAGAAGTTAGGGTCTCCCGAACTAAAACCCTCAGTCATTACGCTTAGAGCATACGACGGTCGTCCATCAACCCCCATCAGCCTCTACCAAAACATCCCGGTTTTCTTAGCCGGAAAGACGATCCACATAGACATTGAAGTCTTGGATGCTCACCTGGACTAAAATATACTCCTTGGGCGGAGTTATATGTACACCATGTCTGCCATAGCATCCTTCATCTTTCGCATCATGATGTTCCCCCACGAGGACCGCATCATTACTATAGACCAATTGAGACATAGTGAGAAACGACCCCTACAAAACACTAATGTAATCGTACCCTATGTAGATACATCCTCGGATGCTCTCTCACGGTACCAAGAATATGACCCCGGCCAGTTCAAACCGTCATCCGTTCTAGGGTCATTCCTAGGATATTCTCCCATAATCCCTGAGTCATCGCCCGATGTCACAGGGTCTCTGGTGTGCATGATCTCCACATCAAGCGTCGAAGCTAGTCAGGACACAGACACAAGTAGTAATGGCACCAATTCATTGGCCACAGTAGCCTCTCTAGCCTATGCCACCTCCCAAACCCCTTTCCTCTACCCTCCAGCTAGTTTCATCTCCCGGCACGTTTTGGAAACACTGGTATTACCAAACATATCATTGGCAATAATAGTTTGGTACCTCATTCCCCCAACAGGAATTGGAGCCACCTACGTCACTGCCATAAGATTGAAGCCCCTTAGTCCCGAGGAGGCCCCACTCATCCCTGAAATGGCTGAAACCACCTCTGCAAGGGAAATTCCCATTGCAAAACTGGTGATCACGGCCAAGAAAACTGAGAAGAGAGGAAAGAAGATGGTGACCCCCGCCATACAGCGGGAATCACTAGTCTGCACCATATGCGACATAATAGGCCACCCTGCACATATTTTTCCTGAACTGGATGAATTAAAACCACTCCTTGGATCTAAGACAAACATTGCAATGTTGTGTTCCTGTAAAAAGGAACCTACCACCAAAGGTAAAGGCAAATCACTGTGTACCAATCACGCATGCGCTCTCTGCAGTAACTATGATCACTATACCCATCACTGCCTAGAGATCCCATGATATAGGGACTCCTTACACGCCATCGAGTGATCCTATCAAGAGGATCCCCTCACCCAGGCATCTGGAAATGAACCTCGTACCATCCTATACCTACAGGAACAGCGAAGGGCACAAGAAATACCCCCATTCATGCCCCCTCCTATTATACATTTCACATTGTGCGATGAACATGGTCACTTCCTCAAAGAGTGCACAGCCCTGGAACTCATCCATAGATGGTATCCTATAGAAATGGTTTACTACATTGGATTGCGGGCAACGCAATTCACATGTCTGTTATGCGCCGACAATTTCCTTTCGGAGAATTGTCACTATATCCCCTGATTCCGACTAGCCCTCGCTAGTTTATGCTCAGCCATAGTCTGCCTCTCCCAAGAAGATGACATGGATGCGGAGTCCACGGACAGCTCCACAACCCAAGAAGATGTGACGAGCAGATCCATCATGTTCTTGTCAGTCGAAAAGCGACCAATCAAGGAACCCTTAGTTACCCTCAACCGCTCTCTGCAGAAAAGAGTAGCATGCACATTATGCAAAATTCCCAATCATGTGGTCGCCACTTGTCCTGATTTAGCAGCATTACGACATTGGTTCCCCACCAGACCTCAAACTGAATACGAAGGAACCCCCATATCAAGGATATTTTTCCTAATATGTCAAGGAAACCATTACGAGTGATACTACACTTATGCCTCGCAACTTCGTCCTACCATCGACATGATTCATACCATATAGAAGAGGGAAGATGACCTCCATAAGTGGTGTAAAAGGTACACCGTTGGGTCAAAAACCCCACCCCCATAGGGGCTTAGTGGGCGAACCAAGACGACACACCAACCAAACATAACCCAAGCTAATCCAAGGATAAAATGTGGACTATGCGACCTGAATGACCATCGAGTCAACCAGTGCAGAGAATTGAAGCCCCTTGCAAACAGTTTTCGCATAGTCTCTTCTCTCCCTCAAAAAATTCTCTCCAATCAAGAGAATATTACGCGCACCTATTGCCAGATTTTTTTACACTTTTACCATACGATCAAATGTGTACCCCTCCCCAAGCTGAAGGCGGTAAGAGAAGCGTTGATTCTACACTCCCCCAAAGGGTTAGACACACCTAAGCCAAAAACATGGAAATGGAAGCAGAAGACAACCTCTTCTACAACAGATCATTTCTAAGCGTCAAAATCTGGGACGTCAAGTAGCATTGATTCCCATACAATATAATTGGTTTGCATCGTGATACCATGCACTATCTGCATTGGCAAAAACCACACACCATAGGTATGCCTGCTAATGGAAACATTCAAGCACCTCTGCGGCATATACAATTTCCACCTACAGGAAATTTACCATCCTAGCGAGGAACCCAACCTTGCGCTAACACAAAATCCCATTACGGAGATTCTTTCCCCATCAAACGTCGATGACACAATCCACCATATACGATTTGTATCATCACATATCGAAAATAGGATTGCATCCACCCCCACATCACAATATTTCCACTATATTCCTGTTACAAAAAATCAAGCTACTTTGCGCTTCTGCATTGATTTCCACAATATCCCAAATTTTCATGTCACCATAGAACTCCTTGATGATACCCGGCCTGTAGAACAGTGCCTAGTACAACTAGAGCTTGTCGACAAAAGTCGACGACAGTCGCTGCAACACAACGAGGCCCACAAGAAAATGGTAATAGCATCATTCGATCACCACATCAACCCTCGCTCATTCACCGAGGGAGAGCTAGTCCTCCGCTATGATGTCACAAAAGAAGCCATAGGGCTAGGAAAGTTCGAAACCTAGTGGAAAGGACCCTACATCATCAAATATTACCTCCGACAGGGGGCATACATCTTGACGAAAATAGATGGGACATGCCTCAACAACCCCATCAACGGCCTTTACCTCAAGAAATTATGCCCATAAGGGCCAAAGCATCCCTTCCCTATAGCAAACGTACAAAACCCCAACCACTGAAAAATTTTTACCAAAAGACTTATTTAAAAGTGCTCAAAGTTCCACCATGGATCACCAACCTGAACCCTATTTTGGATTTGCTGGCGGAGCATCAAGATGGTCTCAAATTTTAGCCGCAACTGCTTGGGTCATCTACCACCCTGACCGATCACCACTCTGCTCAAACGGTGTGTGCATCATCTTAGCAACAAAAAATCAAGCAGAATATGATGTCGTCATCGGACTTATGTGTGACACCCTCCATCAGGGCATACGCCATATGCATGTCTACCTTGACTCCCAGCTAGTAGTGTCACAATTAAACCAAACATTTGAGACTAGAGATACACATCTGTTTAGAAAATATTTGTGTGAAAAAAGTTTAAGCAGACAATTTGACTATATCACATTTGCACATGTACCAAGGAGTCAAAACCAAGTAGTTGATCGCATAGCCAACAATATTCTAAACTGGAATACATCTCGAATAAACCATTATACATAAAAACCAAAAACATAGATACCCATCATTATAACATCATATATAAACCAAAATAGGTGACACATCATGTAGAGCCGCAAAAAATATCTCTTGTATATATATCACAATGTATATGTTTGAGTACAAAAAATAGTGTCGCTGACCCAACGACCAGCCCAAAGATACAAAAAGTCGTCAAAAATAGGGGAAGCATCCACATGGTGCTTTCCCCATGTACAAGTATACTCTAGGGCGGTGCCCCCTCAAGAGGGACACCTGGACCCACAGTTGCTCCTGATGCCACCACTGGAGTTGTCGTCACCACCGAGATTGCCACCCGACATAAAACAGGGTGATAGTCCCTCTCGCGGGCCATCACAGTCTCCATCCATACCTGATCAAGGTCATCAATAAATCCCCGAGTGGGCATCCCCTGGGTCAAGCGGTCCACTTGACCCCAAGCATCCTCTAGAACTGACACCCGAGTAGTCAGTTCCGCGATATGAGCATCCACCGTATCTGCACATGCCACTATTACGTCAGCACAATCCCTCTCAACCGCAGCCTCGGTAGCAGCCGAGTTGCTGTCCTCTCCTGAAGGGCAAGCACCACCACAAGGTCCTCCAGTAGCACCTCCTCCCTGACCACCCGTAGGTTGTCATAAAGGATCGTGGCCAGCCAACCGAGCCACTGGGCGACCCACCTCACCAACATTTGCAAGAGTAACCAAAACTATGTCAGTATCACTAGCAAAACACATAAGTACATATATACTCAAATAAAATCAAAAAACATACACAACGTACCTGTGGGCCCCCAAAAATAACCAAAAGGGAGACCCATGTCTGGACCCCCTCGGAAGTCCATCCCGGCATATGGGAATGGGAAGAACATCTACGGGTTCACCTCAAACCAGGCCTATGTCGTGGCATTCCAATAATGCCCCACCATGCCACCACCGCCTCGCGGCATCACCAGATCCCACCACCTCATACGAGGCTCTCGTGGCCCCACAGGAGGCACCGCCACCACTAGCCTCAGCAACACTACCCTCTCATACATAATGCTACACAAAATGCTGGTGTACGCAAACAACTTCGATCCACTATGGACCTTGTTGAGTTGCGCCACCATCCCGTCATAGAAAAAGCGGGAAAAGTCATAGAAATTCTCGGACCTCAACCAGTGTAGTACTCCAAACTGCGGGCCTGATGCTCGATGCGGAGCCGACTACCCTGCAAGTCGTACAATCACTTCCAAAGCACATCGCTCTGCCAAAACTGTCACGGATGCAATGCTGATGCACCCCTCTATAAAAGGTGCCCCACCACAGTGACGCCTCTGAAACCTCTCCAGATCCACTCTCCCGGAAGGGAGTGGATACCTCAGCGCCTCACCATGAGGCAGTAACCCGAACACAAAGTACACATATGTCTCGGGATGGATGGCTAGGTTCGTCCCCCGCAACACGAACATGTTGTGCCTCTTGCACCAGTGTCGGATCAAGTAGCGTAGCAATCGGTCTTACGATCAAAGAAGCTTGTTCTTCGTGAACTTCAGGAGCCCCCATTGCACCAGCTAATGGTGTGCCCCAGTAATAGCAGCTAGTGCGGTATGGAGCTCGAGCCAATCCCACTCCCTCCACAATAACCTGTCATCAAAATAGGTACCCATCAGTACAGAAAAAACACAAAAATAGCCAAAAAACTAAAATATTTTGTCGCCTCGACTTTGTGCGCCTGTCCCTCAGATAGTCGTGCTTAGCACGCACCTGTATTTTGCACAGGCGCGCTTAAGGCGTGCCAAATAAGGGGAACATAGCACTTTCATGCGCTTATCCCCCTAAAATACGCACAAAGAAAGCACGCCTTTGCCCCGACCGCCCTCCCAATCTAGGGAAAAAACACCCAAAATCCGTACAAACCCAGTCTGTACGGACCCCGACACCATCAAACTGGAAAAATTAAAGTGTAGGATGTCATGGAGGTTACCTGGCCATGGTATTGCTAATCCCTAGTACTCAGGCTGACCGCAAAGGCAAGAACTGCTACGCACAAGCCTCTAACCTATCAAAAACTCAAAAATTACAAATGAATTGAAATAGGGCCATATTCACCTATATATCACCCTTTTCAAAAACTTGGGAGGACCATAACAAGATATTAGAAGGTCCGTTAGTCGAACCCTAAGTTGCACCGTGATCAGCACTCCATAACAAACATAGGCGATCCCACATAATCGCACTCCCAAAAAATTAATTTTTTAGCGCCAGCATGTATCCGTCTCTCATCTCCTTTTTTAAAGCTCATGACTTTCAATAATATTTAATAAAGAAGATGGTTTCACTTGAGGTAGTTGTTTTTGCAGGAAAAGCTCGCAAACCATCCACAACGCCATCTACTGAAAGTTCTAGAGCAAGTATCATTCTACCCCCAGCATTATAGAGTCCCAGTGAACTCTGCATATCCTGACATCATTTCTCCATCAGAAATAAACCATAGGGTCCTCATATCTGACCATGTTTATCATAACCTCACCCTGCACATGATAAACATCCTCGTTGGTCAATAGAGCCTCCCCTCCATAGTGCTTGTCACCCACAATAGACCATATATCACAGCAAAAGCGACGCCATGGCCATACCACTTTAGTCTGGGAAGCATTTCATGCCCATCCATTCACCATGCATAAGGTCAAGTTTACCATACAACCTAAAACCCCCTTTCCAGACGATCAAGTTGTGTAAGGAGATCAAAAGTGCATTACCGCGCCTCACATTTGGCCCATCATACCTCCACCAGCATAATCGCATCTGTGATACTTTTTCATCCACTTCATCAACCCCACACATGAGACCAACCAATGGGACCCCCACCCTCAACAAAACACCTTCCTCACAACATCAGTGAGCGAACACCTTCATTTTTAGGGGTACCCATCTCTGTGCTTTGTACAAACCAAACCTCATTATTTTATTCTTTTGGTAAGTGTACAAATACCTCGAATGGTGCACTACGTCCTTCACCCTCCCATCCATCTTTTTCTACCATGGCAGCAGTCCCTGAACACCCTTGGTCAGAGTATTACACCCCCATGCACAAGCCACGATGACATTCATAGCCAGTTTACACCCACCCTGGAAATCCTACCGACTCCAGGGATTTCCCCATCAGAAATAACTATGACTGCCACCAAGCTACATATTATTCTCCAGCCTTAGGCCACTGAATCCCCATCATCAGTTTTCAGTCACCCCTCGCCAATATGCCTATATTAAACCTGTTGGAACACCTAATCCTACATGGGTAGGTGTGGAATGCGAAAAGTCACAATGGAGTCCAAGTGACCTTGGAATGTGAAACCAAGAGTCACACCATTGTACTATAAATGTACATCTTTGTATAATGGAAAATAAGAAAGCCTCACGCTTATCCTTCATTGTGTGTTGAGTCTCTTGTGTGTGTGTGTTTATCTTTCCCCACACCATGTGTGTGCTTAACATGGTGTTTAACATGGTATTAGAGCTAATACGTTCATAACCAACTCAACATTGAGTGAGCCATTTGTGTTTATGGCCTGTGCATATCTGCAAAAATTACTGGCATTTTTGTAGCATTTAGAGAGTTTTTGCAGCAATCATTTTGCCGCATTCAAAATCCGTGGCAGCATTCAGAAATTGGTTTTGAAGAAAAGTATCATTGTGCATCTGAAGGTTTTCTCACTGCTCATTCTTCCTGCAATTTGTGCATTTTAAATTCTGCACCATTTTGAAGAGCTGCTGGAATACTATTTAAATTGAGTTTCTGAAGAAGTTTCAGGGTTTTTTACTCCTAAAATTTTCTAGAAAATTCTGTATTTTTAAATTCCATTTTCCTGATGCTGGGCTACTGGAAATATTTCTAAGTTTTCACTGAAATATTTTTGAGTTTTCTACAAATCTCTAATTCTGCATTTATCCAATATTCTTCTGCTCGAAGAAAAAATACTCTCTCTTTTCTGCCACATTTGTGAAATTTCTGATCTTTCACTGCTCTCTATTGTTTTAATGAAAAATTTAAAATTAAAATTAAAAAATATAAAAATATAAAAATAAAAATAAAAATAAAAAAAATTCTGCAACTTGGCCTTTCGGCACCCCCTTTACCTCTACAACCCACCACTCTACACTTCCAACGCTCACACCCCATACGCTCATAACTCACCACGACCCTCACCATACCTGGCCACTCCCTTACACCATACCTTACCCACGACTCTCGGCCCCTCTCCCCTTGCACTCTCGACCCGCCCACTTGCAATACAGACCCATTCCCTTCTCCCTTAACCGTGCTACACTCCTCACTCCTTTTCCCCGCCCCCTTGCTTCCCCTATCTTATCCCCTCTCAACGGCTCCCCCTCACGGCCGTTCCTCACACCCACCCCCTCTGCAACCGACCCCAACCCCAACTGCAACCCAACCGCCTACCTTGCCCTCCCTACACTCTACCCTGCTCACATTTGAACCCCCTCCCTACGCTAATCTCCAAGGCCCCCCCCCCCGACTACCTCTCAACGCACGGCCTCCCACCCTCTCCACGGCCTATCTCACACTCGGCCTTATCATTAATACTGCCCATTTAATTTCTTTTAAGAACATATATAATACCGCCCCCTCATATCACTAATAACGCCCTTTCATTTAATTTTAAAGTTCGATTTTATTATCATCCCTCCCCTCTCTAAAATTCATTTTTTTAATTGTTAAAATTTAAAAAGAAAAAAAAATCCCTCCATATAATCTTCCCCCCTCCTTATAAATTTCCCTCCACTTTTATATTCCCTCCATTTTTAATTAATTTCTATTTTTAATTAATTTTTAATTAATTTAAAAAAAAAAAAGCAGAGAGAGAGGAAAGAGAGAATATGAACAGCAAAAGAAGATAAAATGACATATCAATAAATGGAATGAATACATAGAGAAAATTGCAGATTTACATTTGTGGCATATACAAGAGGGTGATTTTTTGAAGAAATTTACACTTGAAGAAGAGTTTGCCATCATTGCAAAACAGCTATTTGAAGGAAAATTCAGCTGCCTTAAAGGCTTCTTGCATAGTGTTTTCAGCTGCACATTTATAAAATATGTTTGCAGAGATATTGACATTGTATTGTGAGTGGAATTTGCATCTTCTTCATAGTTGCAATCAGTAAATTTGAGTTGTTGATGTAAGTCATTGTTGATTGTCCTCCATCATTTGAGGAGCACACTTTGTACTTTGAGATTTCTATAAGTCATTTGTAATTGTTTGAAAGAAGTTGAATCACATTGTAAACGGGTGCATTTTCAGTTGAAGCTGACAACCTTTCATTTGTTTTAAGCCTAAGTTGTTGAAATGGCTAAAATCAATGAGGCATTAGAGTTGTTGAATAACCTCATTCATTCCAATGTTGATGACATGATAAAAATGAGCAAGAATGCTCTTTGTAACATTCAAAATTGTTTGCTAGATGCACAAGAAAAGATTGAGTTTTTGCAGTTGGAATTTCAGCTCCAACAAGATGAACTTCAGCAAAAGAGTCACCATTCTAAACCTGTTTCTGTTCAGAAGATTGAGAAGGACTCTCATAAGAAGAAAGAAGATAAAGTTGCAGTTGATTCACATTCAGTTCCTTGTACTAGAGCAGATGTACATGCAGATGTAGCAGCTCAACCTGCACTTCTCAAGCCCATCATTAGACCTTGGGAAGAGCTTGTCCACAACAAGCACCGAACTGGTCTTGGATATGACAAGGATGTGTCCTTTCATATTCCGGACTACACCAAGCCCATCATATTTCAGAGTGCCGGATTCATGTATGACAGTTCACCTGCAGCTGTTCCAGATCCTGTTCCACTTCCACAACAGATTGAGAAATGCCAACATTGTGATCGAGTTGGCCATATGAAAGATCACTGTTTTGATCTTCATCCATGCAAGCACTGTGGTCGGCACACCCATTCTTCAGACAGATGCTTCAGAAACAAGCCTCCTGCAAGAACCAAGATTCATCTTGGATGGATCGCTTCTTGGCAATGGGCATCAACAGCCAAGAAGATGTTTAAGACACATGTCAGAACTTGTTCATGAATATTGAGCAAACTTGCAGTTGATTTTTCGCCATCATCTCACCTTGTCCCTGACAGGGGGGAAAATGGTGGTCATGTACAAGCTTCGACGACAGATCAAGCGAGCCTGAGCCACAATCTCTCATTCCATGTTCAGAGTTGTAGCCAGCAGTTCAAGCGAGCCTAAGCCACAATTCGTCATTCCAGATTCAGAGATGTAGCCAGAGACATGGATGCCCATGAGCATGCCTTCGGTTGGTGGACAACCTTAAACCATCATCTTTGGTTGATGGATAACCTAAAACCATCACAGGTAGTAGACCTCCCTTCTTTTAGGTCGAAGGTCTCCCTTTCATATATGAGGAACACTTCCTCTAGCAAAAGCCTTCAGCTTAGCAACCTTCAGCTTCTTGCCAGCATTGGTTGAGTTCCGGGAAATGCTTCAAGCATTCCAGAGTTGTTGGTAATCCTAAAACCATCACAGGTAGTAGACCTCCCTTCTTTTAGGTTGAAGGTCTCCCTTTTTTATGAGGGACAATTCCTCTAGCAGAAGCCTTCAGCTTCTTGCCAGTTTTGGAAGAGTTCCGAGAACTCCAACAAGTATTGTGTTCCAGTGTTGGTGGTCATCCTTAAATCATCTCTTTTTTCCAACATTTCAGAGATTTGATTCAGCCCAAGTGCTGCCATGTATACTTTGCAGATTTGTATTACAACTCTCTTCTTGGACTCACACATACCCCTTCGGATTAAGGGGGGATGTTGGAACACCTAATCCTACATGGGTAGGTGTGGAATTCGAAAAGTCACAATGGAGTCCAAGTGACCTTGGAATGTGAAACCAAGAGTCACACCATTGTACTATAAATGTACATCTTTGTTTAATGGAAAATAAGAAAGCCTCATGCTTATCCTTCATTGTGTGTTGAGTCTCTTGTGTCTGTGTGTTTATCTTTCCCCACACTATGTGTGTGCTTAACATGGTGTTTAACAAAACCCATCACATCCAGGTCCCCGATCCCTCAGGTCAGCGACCCCTTGTTGGGTCGAGGCTTCCTTTTTGTCAACTCTGAAACCCATTTTCCAAAAAGGAAGCGATACCTTGGATTACCCCTCTCCAAAAAAGGGGCATCCTCAGGTGGAACTATGGGAGACATCATTGCCCATAGATGTCATCAATCCTCCTGACATTCGACTACAACAAAAGCTCTCATGCTAAGATGGTATCGTACCTCACAACCATTGCAATTTGATCAAATTCGTCGAAGAGCGGTGCCTCTATAAGCGTTCCTTTCAGCAATTCTTACACGAGAAGGTCCCAGCCAACACCTATGCGTACAATGCGCAACTATATGCCATACTGATTTTACGCATATGGGTACCATATTCCACCTATTTTCAAAGAAAAAACGCCCCTGAGGGCGTCAACAGTCGTCATCAGCAACCACCATATCACTACCATATCAATGATACAGATAGAACATATATTAGTCAAATAGAATTGTTTAACTAGCCACAGCATCACAAGCATGGGACATGCCCGCCTCGTAGAAAATTTGTATATTTATTGTATTATATTTGCTTACAAGGGTCCTTTAGGACACAGTCATTCTTGGAACCAGTGCAAGGTGTTTTCAATTCCAATCTTCATGCAGGTCTCCCTCTCTCTCTCTATGCACGATATACAGAAAATAAACTATAATGTATTTCGGCAATACAATTCTCCCTAGACCTCACACATTAGGGGGGAATTGTTAACCCTAGAAAATCATACAGCAGAAGATGACATTATCTAATGTCAAGCAGAAGGATTTACAGGGCTGGAAGACATTACAGAATCTCGAAAGTATTTAAAAATCTCTAAGGTCTGAGGAAAAATCAAATTTGAACAAGTACTAAATGCTTTTGTGTGCATTATCCTTCGTGAAGAGCGCCTTTGTGCACCTTATGGCCAGAAATGCGTGCAATACTGGGAATGGAAAAATGTCACTTTCTGGGACCACACAAAGCAAAGGACAAGTGATTCCTCACATGAAGTCACCTAAGGATAGCCACCAATGCCTCCTTAAACATCAAGTGAGCACACAATGGAATATTTGGAGCACACAAAGGAATCATACCCCTCTCTTGGGTCACCATCCATAATGTACCAAGGGAGGGAAGAAGGATTTGAAATCTCCTATATAAGGCCACCATGAGATGGATAATGGGTGAACACATTGTTATGTTGGCCATAATTGCCCAAGAAATACCATCAGTGTGTGATCTGGAGCTGAAGATAGAGGGGACTCAATTTTTGGCCATCCAACAAATTTAGTCCACCACAGTAGAGGGAGAGGGAGATTGCACCGAGGCAAGCTTAGGATAAAAACATCCTTGCATCAAGAGAAATCATGGTGCATGAGATACTCCAGCTTTGATTTTTGCACCCTTCTTCATATGCCTTTTGCCTTTTATGATTTTTTTCTTCGATTAATTGCTTGGGGCTCAAGGGATAAGAGCATGATGTGTAAGGTATAACATTAATGGATATTCTCTTTAAGGTCGGGAAGTTCATTTCCCACGAGGGATTGGGACAATCATGGCCTCCTAAATGATAAAGGAGGCTAATCTAGGGCCTATAGGAACCAGGGTGATGGTCATGGGAATGGGGTAGATCTCATACATTAGATGTTTCCCACGTGATAAATATGTTTTTCCTGTCCATATTTTTCATTTTGTGGTATATTTTCCTGTTGAATGTATACAATTATGATTTTACTATTTCTTTTTAGTTGCATCAACCTACAAGGCATCGTTTCAGGCCCGGCCCAAGGTGTGGGAAAGGGGAAGCTAACAATATGTGGACACAGTTGATAAATGTGGACCAAGGTGGGAAAGATGATGAATGGGGTTATAATAAATGGAAGGGGAGTGATATATCTAGATGGGGGAGTGGGACCACGCAACCAAAATTAAGGTTTCCCATGTAGTACCATCTTTAAAGCCCAAAGGTCTTAAAATATGTCCCACTTTGAACTAGGATCCAAGGGTAGCATCCAAAAGAGGTCTATGGGAAAAGAGCATATACCTATCCCACTCTTTCCATCGAATCCCCCCATTAAACCTGATCTGGTGGATCAATAAAATGCTCAAATTTAAAATTGCTCGAAACAGATCGACACTGGCAGCAAAGAGAATATATCGTCGCCTTGAATCCAAATCAACTCGTTTCACACAAAATCGACATCATATGCTCCTGATATCGTATTCTTACTGATTTGGTAAAAAACTAAAATTTTAAAGTTTTGAGTCGCAGGGATGTCTGGTGAGAAATCTGTATGCTGACTAGGAAAATATTTGGTGGGTGAATGTATTTTTGTGGGCCGATGGTTGGTTAACACTTCTCTCATTTTTATTGATTGTGAAGGTTTTGTTTCTATTAGCTGGAAGGTTCATGATGTGGTCCAATTAGGGAGAACCACGTGGGCCAATGTTTGGTTGCCACATGGCCTCCTGTTAACCTTCCAAAATTTTGGATTTTATCTGAATAGGGCCTCCTGTTACAGGTCAAAATACCTCCTCATCAGCTCAGAGGAGAAGACAAATATGGAAGAAGTACAAAGACCTAA
>CM076572.1:1224723178-1224826309 GCA_034641835.2 Pinus albicaulis | reverse complement strand
GAAAGATAATTTGAGGGTAATTGGCTATTTTTTAGATTATAGCATTATAATAAATCTTCATTCAAGAAAAAGAAGAATAAAGAATTAGATAAAAAATGTTAAGGCCCTAAATAATTATTCATAGGATTGCACAAGTGGTATAGAAGTTATATTTTCCTTCTTCTTGCATTCATAAGGTTTTTCATGTATCTTTCCTAAAATAGGTTTTGGGAAAAAATATGCCAATGTAAATAAAACTTCCAAAATTAGATGAAGAATGAAAGTTGATTCTTGAACCACAAAAAGTTATAGATAAGCTTGTTCTGTATCTCTTTGACATATAACCATTATGAAGTACCTAATCAAGTGGAAGAATATTCCTCTAGAATAAGGTACATGGTAAAATGATTAATTCATGATGAAATACCCATGGCTAAAGGGTTTGTTTGAAGTTTTGACAAAGGTTTTGTTATATGTTTTATATAACGCCCGGCGGAATAGTTTTATTGTTTGTTAAGATCCCACACAGTGATCAAATTTGAAGGGCATGTCCGAATTTCAATTAGAAGGGAATATATCTATGTCGCCCTTCCATAATGAAAAGCTTTAAAAAAAAAGCATTTCAATTGACCACAATAAATTATTTTTACATTTCATTTCGGAAAGACATTTCCATCGATATTTATATTAATAAAATACTGTTAAATATACAAAAATGAAGAAGGCTCCATCTTTCATTGCTTAAATATCTCATTGGCAATGTCAACATAAGTCTTGAAGACATTATTATAAGAATTTGGATACATACCACCGGGATATAGGAGATTCTAATGTGTCAGATTGTGTAATGCAATTTTGACTTTGTCTCACAAGGAGCAGCAGCATGGAGGTCTGGATTTTTCTTATAAAACTTTTTTATTATTATTTGAAACATTGTTTATAGATATGAATACAACAATGAAATTATGAGCATGGTGGACAATTAGTCAAGCTCATGCTGCTAAACCATGATGATGTAAGTTTGGAATTTAACATTTTTACATGTTAAAGACAAATAGTCAAAATCACTGACAACTTAGTATGCCATAATTAATAATTACTCCTTGTTCACTTTTGTTAATAGGTTTATGTCACACGATGATCTCTCTCTTCTACGGCATTTACTTGTATTGAAGATCACTATTCTAGAAATAAGGAGTTATTTTCTCCAAAAATAACCCTAGCCAAACATTGACAATGCATCAAGGATATCTTTCTATGTTTCATAAGTACATATGTTCTACTTCTAAATCATGTCTTGGAAGTGGTTGTTTTTCTAGAAATTATTCACTAGTTGGTTTCATACCAAAGTCTTTTTCTCATTTTCAGCATCCAATACATGAAAAAGATAATGGTTTGAAACAACATAAATATTTGAAATTTTTCAAGAATTGTCTGACACACTTTGAATATTAATTTTGAATTCAAGTGCATGATGCTGTATAGGATCAAGTGTCATTTTGAATACCAAATGTTTCACAAGAAAATTCTCAACATGCTACCCTGCAGTAAGGATTAAATGACAATATTGCATCAACTATTTCCATAATAAAAGTGCACCTCGGCCATAAGACTAAACAACTACAAATGTTGTAGATATAACAAGACCACCGCAATCCAATGTATTCCACGAGGTGATGTTTGTATGAAAAATGAAAAGGAGTTTGCGACCAAAAATACCTTAGGCAACTAATTCAATTAGATACACCAAACCATCGGCAAAAAGGAAAACCAACCTACTCGAAAGGCAAGCGTTTACCTCCTTTGACAAAATTTTGAGTTCGAAACGAGGGGCCTTTATTGTTTCCATCGGTACTTTAGTAATTTCTGGATCTCCATACCTACGCAACAACCTAAACAAAAAGGTTTCATTTCAAATTATTTTCCACAAATTTAAGATACAACCATTCTCAGTTTTGTGTTCCTAACAAGCTCATAAATTTTGACAAAAGAACCAAAATTTTTTAATACCTGATAGAAATTTTTTCACTCAAAAACTATCTTAGACTCAATCAGGCCAACCCAAAACTAAAAAACCAAACACCATAAGACCCTACAAAAATGAATAGATGATCTTAATCCAGTACTATTGACAAAAATTTACCTTTACACCCTCACTTATTAAACCCTGTACTGTTGAATTTTAACTTCAACTGCTGCAGCAGAAGGACGGATGCAGCAGCAACATTTTTTTTTGGAGGTTGCTTGCACGCCATCCAGAAATTTAATTCAACATTTAAAATTCCTACAAAAAAATTTTGTAGACGACCGCAGCCATATTTCTGTACAGGATTGTATTTAAACACAACAACCAACATTAACGCAATTCACCAACCAGAAATTAAACAAACATAAATTTACCCCCCAGTTTTGTAAATTCAAAAAGAGGACACGTGGAGCATTAATATTGGATCACATGAAATTGAAGGGAATCTGAAAACCTGAAAACCGGACCTGAATTTTTTATAAGGCACATTGGATTGATAATTCGTGTTACAAATTAGGCAGACGTCAGCATCCCACTTTGGAACACGAATTTGGTTTGAAATTCAATCTATTCATACTTTTGAAGTCCAACGGAAAGGGTTCTTTAATGTTTTTATAATTTAATTTAATTTATGCTTTAATATATACATATTTTTTAAACATATGTTATATATATATATATGCGAAATGAAAGGTGGGCCATAGAATTTAGTTTTATTTTTATTTTTTTTAAAATAGGGTTTATTATAATATATTTTATATGTTACGACATATAAAAATAAAAAGGACAAAAAAGCTTGGTATTTTTTTTATAGACAGTACATAATTTTTTTATTACACAGCAGTGTGTAAAAAGTGAAAGACTGAGTGTAACTTTTTAAGTGTGTATGCACAGTAGTGCGAAAGTGAAAAACACAACAGAGTGTTTTAGAGACAGAGTATGTTTGTTTTGAACGGGGAGCAGGTAGGTTGGTGTTATGCAACGCGTTTTGTAGCAGGTCATAATTTTGTAATCCTCTCGGTGAGGAAAGAAGTGTAATAGTTTTTTGAGTTATTGAAGGGAATAGAAGTTTGTTTTCGCGATATTGAAACTACGCTCTGTCGTCGATCCTATTTATTTTCTCTTGTGTTAGAGGAAGGGAGATTTATTCTCCATTCATTGTTACGGAATTTTCAAAATATTCCAACATGTGCGAGAACAACGGATGTTGTGGTTCCATCCCAAACTAAATCATTTGTATTTGCCGTAGCTTGCCTTACCAAATTTGGCCCCAATATTTTCAGCTTGGGTCTTATGCCATCAACCAATAAAAGGCCAAAACCATAGCATTGAGATACATTTCATTACACTGTCAATAACAATAAAATTTGACTCGGCCATAACCCTTTCCTTTTATTGTTTTGAAAAGCTTTATGCATTACTCTAATGTGGCTAGTCCATAGGCCAAGTAGACCACTAGGTAAAAAATATGTTTCCTTTCACCTTTGAGTTTTCAAATTATCCCTACCAAATCTAAGACATTTAAGAGGGGGAACTAATACAACGTTAAAAATAAAACTAGAGCACACATCTACAAATTACCTCCTTAGCTATTGTCACACCATCATTAACTATTTTTGAAGAACCATGCTTGCTCTCCAAGACAACATTTTGATGTTCGCCCCAAGGGTGACTCCAACAAGATCAGCAAGTTTGTTCACACCGCCTGCAAGACAAATTGAAAATGCTTTCAGTAAGTGTGCAATTGAATGCTAGACCATATGCCAAAACAACCCTCCATGAAAAATTAAAATAACACATTAAAATCGAATATAAGTGGACAAGGAAAGATCCTCCACCGCAGTGAATTTCACGTGCGGGTGACCTTCCTTTAAACATAATTTTTTCTACGACTGCAATTTTTTTGTCCTTTGAGCCATCCTTTTTGAAGTACAACTCCGTTTCCATAGGCTATTTATTAACTACCTTCTCTCTGTCGCGTAATCTCGAGTCCCTCTTAGCAGGCGATTAAAGGAAATGGGTGAAAAAACCGAAAGAGAAGACAATTGTCTGCCATAATTATCAAACATTGCACCCAACTTCTTCCCCTTTCCATTGTTACCCAATGAGGTAGATGTGGCAATTGTTGTCATACTTCCCAAAGCAGAGGCCATGTTCTCTTATGCTGAATATAGAATTACAAGATCTTCATATTAGTATGAACCTTAAAAAACATGACTCCCATTGCTAAAAACCACTTTTAAGTTGTAACAGGCAAACTAAAAAACTATCGCAACTTTTTGCAACATCTGGAGCATTAAGAGAGAAATAACCAAAGAGAAATACAACCAAAATCCTCATTTTAATGAGACTGGACTATATATTTGCATTAAGATAATAGAAATAAATCACGACTATATTAAGGCCAGCGCAAAACAATCTTTAACCAGTGTCTCTCGCGGCCTTCAGGTTGCCATGCTAGAGGTTGCATATTTTTAATTTAAATTCTTGACCTCTCGTGCCCATCTATGAATGCATCGATGTCATGGGATATATACATCGAATTCTCCTTTATATCCCCAAAAAAAAATTCGCTACTACAAGAGCACCGGTATTGATGGATCACCCCACACCATCCCACCCAGCAGAAACGGTGAAAAAGGAAACCCAAGAAAACCTCTGAAATATCTCAAGATGAATATACGGTTGGTTCTTATGAATCAACCAACCATTCAGGGCATGCTCAGTAATCCAAACCATGAGTATTATGTGACAATATTCAAGCAGACACTGAATCGGATTTCTGAAGCTATGTTAGTGAAACCCTAAAATCTCACTGAAAAAATAAAAATATACTCAGCAACAAAGATGATCACACTTTGGGTAGCCTTGGAGGCTATTTGTGGGTGATGAGTCCAATAGTTCTCAATGAACTGTTGCCCTCGTCGGGGAATACTATTGCAGTGGAATTTGATACTATTTTGGATGTTGAATTCCACGATCCTAATGGAAATCAGTACCTTCAACTCCAGTACCTGTTCACAAAAGAGGGTGCCATAGTCATTCATGAGTGCAGAGAGGGTGAATTGTAGGCATTGCAACAGGAGGTGTTGTTGTTGTTGCATTGGCCACTAGATTGTTTGTCTGGTTCTGTTACAAGTGCAGAGTATTGAAAAGGACAGACAAATTTAGTTTAGATATTGTGAAATTACCTCGAAAATTCACCTACAAAGAGCTCAACAATGCTACGAAAGACTTTTTTTTGAATGTGATTGATAATCGATAATTGCAAGCAAGGGTAATCCCCTTGTGAAACCCAAATTTATGAGCATTTTCTAAAACCTGATGACGGAGTCATTGTAATGAACAAGCGCCTAGGTCCATATTACTTCCAAATATACCAAGCACCAAGATCTATAAAAAAAATCCACAGTATCTGCGAACTAAGAAGAAGAGGCAGAAAATGTATTTTTCTTACCTGTTCGAATAGTGGTTGGGGTTTACGTCACGGCAAAAATTTGACAGAGCCCATGTAGCATTTCTTATCATTGAAATTCTGGCAGTATCATTCAACTGGGCAAGCACCTACCTCAGAGCTCCATGACTGAGGGCAAGATCTCTAAATGTTGCAGAGTCTCCAGCAATATTTCCCAAAGCCCAAACAACCTTACACGAACACCAATTGAACTCAAAGTTTGGTACTAGTTTTTTAAATCAAATTCCAAAATTACAGACATATAAATATAGTTGGGAAGAATAATTTTATGCCTCTAAAATAAACGTGCTACATTCTCGGAACATTATCATTCCCGAGAGGTAAGA
The DNA here is from genome assembly GCA_034641835.2 of Pinus albicaulis. Classification (NCBI taxonomy): domain Eukaryota; kingdom Viridiplantae; phylum Streptophyta; class Pinopsida; order Pinales; family Pinaceae; genus Pinus; species Pinus albicaulis. The sequence continues at coordinate 1,224,820,503 of CM076572.1, read as the reverse complement.
AGTTCCTGAGAATATAGGCGGTGCCGTAATCAATCACAACCGGAGTACTCTTAGAGGTTCTGAGACTAGATTAGTCAAACCAAGGCGCTAGCGCATTATCAATCACGAGGTATCACCATCAAAGCTATAATTTTAAGATAACAATTTATCTACCATTGAAAATATAATTTTAAAATAGATACACCTAGTGAGTGTAGAGGTTAGGAAATTATAATAAGAATTATTACAAGATATCACTCATAGTTTAAAGAAGACACACTTATTGATATAGACACCACCAAGTGAGAGCAGAGGTTATGAAATTATAATGAGAATTATTTCAAGATATCATATTACTCTAAGATGCATTCTTATGATAATGTTAGAACATATGTTGAAAATGTCAAAACATACCTGAATAAGCTCCTCTTCTTCAAGAACAATTTATTGGAGTCGCATGAACTTGGAACAAGCCTACCATGATATGAAAGAGTAGCAACTAAGTCAACATTGACTTTTTTTTTGCTACGCTGGATCGAGTGAGGTTTTCTCCAAGATTAAATTGCTCCAATAAATTATTATCTACTAAGCAGGGCCAACCATGTGAAGTTGGAAGCTCTTATGGCCCCTCCCCCCCCCTCACATCACTCTCAATTCCCCAATACCTAATCTATATTTCATTTTTTACTTTCATGAGCATAAAAAAAATATTCAATAACTAATAAAAAAACAATTCAACCAAAAGTACGTAAGGAAACGTTGAAATTAATGCTTGACATAAAAATAGTATGATAAATGAGTTTTTTTATATAACGCAAAAAACGTTTTAAGTATGGTAACGTTTGTCTTATAATAATACAATATTTTACATTATCAAATTTTATTTTTCTTCTTCCTATTTCTAAAGCTCCTAATTACATCATCAATATCATCATGATTTGCTCCTGTTTCATGCCTTTCGACCCGCATTGCTGACCTAGTTGCGTGGTCATGATGTCTGGTCTCATCCAGTGATGGGGCATCGCCTACAAAAACAGATAATATTAAATTTTGATGTGGTTTTAATATATTAGTGGATTTAGTGTCATTATCTCAAAAAATTGCAATGAGATTATTTACATTGCATGATTTTGTAAGAGTTGAACCTGTGCCACCTGCACACTCTCAGGCAGTAGATCCTCAAGGGAAACATTCTCTATCATTTAAACAAAAAACGTTATAAGGACAACCATCAAGGTATAATTAGAAAAAATTATAAGTGGAAATTAATTACCGTCACGGCCCTCACTGATAGTAGCATTGTCGGCCTGATCCCCACTATAATGATCAGGTTGCACGTGAGGATCATCTACATCTGGCTCTAAAACTGGGTTATTTGCCTCGTCGGTAGTGTTTCTCCCTTGATTTAAACAAATTTGTTAGAAATTAAATTTATGGACGAAAACAAACATATTGAAAGGTTAATGTTTTACCTTATCAGACATTCTGGATCTTGGGACCTACCCCAAGCTTCTGCGACGTTCAACTACGACTTGATAGCCGAAATGGAAAACGATATTTTTATCTTCCTCTGTAGTTTCGTTAAAGTCATCACCCTACATTACATGTAGTTGTATTTTAATCATATGATAAAAGGATTACAAACGTGGAAGCGATACATGGTCTCAGAATGTTGCTTCAGTAATTACAATTCTTGCGATTAATTTCAAATGGCAGCACCTTCAACTTGTGATATTTTTTAATCTCATTTGAGACACTTTCTTAGGTCTTGAGCTAACATCATCCAGAGGTTGAATCCCACCATACCATACCACTTTTATTTTTGGTGTAGAGAAAATTAAATATTGAGTTAAAGTTGTAATTTACATTCTTGAATGAGTTGAATTTTTCTTATTTCTTTTTCTCTTTTAAAATATGGATGAGTGCTCTCCACTCACTCTGCAGGCGTGAGAGGACACTCGTATCTAGGGGTAAAATTTGGTGATGAAGATAATGGGGTATTGAATCTTGATTCTTGACATTGTGTTTAACTTGAATAACTCAAATGATTATAAATATCAGTGTATGAGTTATTTTTTTCAAGTATGTCACTCAAAACTCTTATGTCAAAGCATTGTATGATGGCTAGCATTTGCTTGTTTCCCTTTCTTTAGTTCAATGTAAAAAGTATATTAATATATTGGAGCACGAATGATAACTACATCTTTTTGCTCTGCAGTATATCCAGCCCCAATATTATGAAATTTCTTCTCAAGTGGAACTATTGGTTATTGATGAAGCAAATTTCTAGTTCAACTGCACCTATTATAAAGCCCTCTTGCTTTCTAGACCATATTTAGTGTTTACGTAGCTCTACGTAAAAATGGGTAATATTCATAATGAGCCAACCACATCCACAGATTTTGTATGTATTGGTTCATGATGCGTGATGATGATATTAACCCTATATATCAGTGACCTATATCTATATGAGAATAGTCTCAACATTGACCTTGATATGGTTGTATGGAAGTGACCTTTGGTATGTCATCAAAAAATCACCAAATCTGGAGAACTAAAGCTCATCACTTTTGATTTGGAGTACTACCATTGTGATAAAGTTGATGATTTTCGATCTCCCATTCTCTACCACTTTTCACTTCACCTTCAATATAGATCAGAACCAGGGAAATTCGTTACTGGGTGCTGAGATGGATGAGTTTGTCGAACTAAAATCCATAGCTTAAACTTCATGAAACTGGTGGAGTCAAATTCATGCAAGCACAAACACATCTTACACATCCTCTTTGAAACTCATCCCAGAAAAGACATTGGAAGACATCTGAAAACCCTGCCAACTGCCAAATCCAATGAATTAACCAAAAAACCCAAATAGAGTCAACCCTACTATGGAGGAAAGATAGGAACTTATGATAGAGCCATCATTTGCCGTGAGGCGATCTTGAAACTACGTCTGTAACAGTGCTGAGAGGCGATCTTATTCTGCAATGAAATGAATGCTTGAGGGTAAATCTTGTTACGCGAGATGAGGGTGAATCGCGAGGCGATCTTGAGAAAAGTCCATTACATAAGGCCGAAGCCGAATATGATATGGGGCGTTAATGTAGTTTTTAATAAAATCATTTTTATGTAGCACGCATATAAGTTTCATATTTTTATTTAGCGCGCATATAAGTGTCGTTATACCGACGGCGGAAAAGGCGTCGCTATTGTGACAAAGGCCTCCAAACGTCACAATCGCGACACTTACACATTGTGTCGCACTTGCGACGTTTGGCAGTCGTCGCAATTGCGACGCTTTTGGCCATAGTGTCGCAATTGCGACATCTTCCTCCAAACGTCGCAATTGCGACACTTTTCTAAGTGTCGGTATTGCGACAGTTTTCTATAAACGTCGGTATAGCGACGGTTTCGGGCGGGATGGAAAAAATTTGGGGAAATTTAAAACATTTATTAAGCGATAGGAACAAAGCGTCAATTTCCCAAATGTTCTAGTGTGAGGAGTGAAATTTCCTCTTCAAAACTTAGTTGAGTTCTCCTTTCAATGAATTTCTTATTTGAACCCATTGAATAGTAAGGTTCTTAATGCGTGTTACACCATTTTTTGGTCATCTAACCTATTATCAGTAGATGGACCCAAGTACACCTTGTAAGACCAATTTTACCCTAAGTAAAATTGTTTTCACTATGTAAAATAACTTAATAAAACACATTTATTAGGTTGTTTATGGTCTAAATAGGAAACCCCAAAGGGAAATATTAAACAAATCTATATTTGTTTGGTTTTCCTCATGGAATAATTAATTAAACAATAATTTAATTATTATTCCTGGTCATATTTAACCAAAACAAGGAAATCAATTAAATAAATCCTTATTTATTTAGGTTATTTCTAGGAATAAGTTATTTAGTCCTTATTTAAATAGTATTCCTAGTTAAAATTTAGCTAAATAATTTATAAATAATTAAATAAATCATTATTTATTTAATTATATTTTCCCACATCATTCATTAAAATAATAAATAAATCATTTATTTATTTGTTATTTACAAATAAAGGATTTTACCAAAGTCAAAATCCTTTTCCCTCCAACAAATATAATAAAATATTCCTAAAAGGTGGTTCTAGAATTTGATTAATAATATTTTATTCATGCACCAAGTTCTAGACTGCCCTAATATTTTGTTATAAATAGAAGGGCTTTCCCATTCATTGGTCACCTTTCATTGCATTAGATCACTCTGGATCTATACTCTTGGTCTGACTTTGAGCCATTATCATTGTCACATTTTTCATCATTTGCTTTGTGAACTCCCTTTGAGTTCTATGTTTGTCTGGGTTTTCTACTCCAACAAGAGAGAGAAGTTTTAGATCTGAAATGTTGAGGACGTTCAAGAACCCATCCCATTGAGGAGAATTGGAAACACCTTTCTTGTTTTCCTCTCAGATGCCCCGTTAATACAAAAATTCTTTCAAATATATTGTTCTTGTCTTATCTATTAGATGCATGGAGCAACATTTTATTTTCACTGCTTAATGTCTTTTATGCATAGATCTGGATTTGTGCAGCTTTATTTGGATCAACTAACTATAGATTTAAAGATATTGGAAACCATAATTGATGTTAGGGCTATTTTTTATGCGTAGCTAAAGTGGTATTTTTCCAACGAAAGATTCATACTAACAAATTGGCGACTCCACGCGCGTTTTCTTTTGCGACCGCTGTCATTTTATCTATTCCTGCATATCCAGCTATTTCAGATTCTAGGGTTTCTCTTCAGTTTTGTGTTTTTCCTATTTTTATGGTGCTTTTCACCTCTAAAACCCTCAAACACTCATATTTTTAACTTAGTGTGTTTCTCTTCGTACCTATTGCGTGAGTGACAAACATCAACCGCAGTGAAACGACAACACCACGAATTACGTAGGGCCGGTTGCGGTGCACCATGAGGCCAAAACCTATGACACGGCCTAGGATGCTTCTTTCTACCCCCAAAAGCTGAGCACCGAATTTGAAAATAGGTCAGAACCTTTGACTGCCCTTTTTCCACTGTTTCAGCAATTTTTGGGTTTGTCTGGAAACATGTCGGGGTTTTCTAGCCTCTGTCTCTGTTCCTACACATTTACGATCTGTTTTCCTCAACTAAGTGGGAATCTTTCCCCTAGGGGCTTTAGTACCCTCCTTTTTGTGAGAGAGTTTTAGTTGTTTGAACGTGAATTTTCAAAGTTTGGCCTTCTCCTTTTCAGATGCGATACCTAATTTTCAGGTCATCTGATCAGGCTATTCTCCCTTTCAAATCACCTCATATAGTTTTGTTTGGGTTTGCCTCTAGGGTCACCTCCTTGTCCCTTCTGCCTTTAGCTGATTTCCTCCTTTGTTGCATCAACCTTGCCTCTGTCTCTTTGCTGTTTTCTGCACCTCTTTTCAGCAGAATTCTCCTTTAGATCCCTGTCCCTCTTGACCTTAGATATATTGGCCTCTTTTTTGTGTTTTGATTAGATTTTTTCCCTCCTTTAGACTAGTTTTTAGAGACTCACCTTCTTGGGTTAGATCGATGCATTGTTAGCTGTTAATTTTCTGTTATTTCAGCCTTATTTACTATTCTCTACAGATTTATTTTCAGTTATGTAGCACACTTTTTATTTTACTCTCAAAACGTTTGGGTTTAAAAATTAAAATCAACACACGCCACACACTAACCCTAAGTGAAGAAGAGCCTAGTTAACACCGCCTGGCAAAGAATTTAAGATCAATTGACACTGCACCTCTCTGCCCTTGTTTCGACATTGCCTCACTTGATTCTGCACCTCCCTGCCTTTATCTGTTATTCTTCTTCCCGTCATCATTGCACCTCCAAGGCATTTATCCTGGAGACTTCTTGGCCTTCACCCTCAGTTTTCGGTTGGTCAAATTACTCTCTCCCACCGTCGTCGAGTTAGTCCTCCCTCGATTCTGCACTCCGACTCTTCTTCTGATTGTTCGGGTTCTCCCCCTACTTCTGGTTCTCCCCCTACTACCTTCACCATGTCTAGTTTGGGACCTAATGCTAGCAACCCCGGTCCTGCTGGCTGGAGTGCATTGCCCTAGCGAGAAACACCACGGAAATACCTCATTGTCCTCTGTCCATATATAGGTCCGGTCTCCTCGATTTCAATTAGTTGATCAACGATCTATCTTCCACGATGTTAGTTGGCTTTTATCTTGACCAAGCTCCCCTCTGGGCATTCAAGTTCTAAGGCCTTGCTAGTGAAGATCCACTCCAACCATATCCGATCTTTCCACATGTGGTGTTTCTCCATTAATTCTTGATGATTCCATCGAGTCTTATATTTTTCAACGTATGCTTCTGCATTGAAAGCTTCTAAGTAGTATGTTGGTACCCTCTTCCCATACCACCTTTACGACTATTGCCCAAGCCTTCTTATCTTATTTCTAGCTCCCTCTCCAATATGACACTAGTACAGAACTCTTGACTTCTTTCCGTCAATCATCTTCGACCTGCCTTTTCTCTCATGTCCAAGAATGGCGAAGAAGAAGGAGCATATGTCGATCTCCCACCTTTGAAGATCGGGTCTATATGGATTGGTTCCATCGCTCTCTCTTACCTTCCATCGGCAAAGATGTCGCATCCTAGTTCCCTCAAACTGAAGAAGCCACCCTCCAAATCGCCTTGAAATATGACCTCATCTATGCTCAATTAGGTTATTTTTATATCGTCCTTCCTGAACTCCCCAAACCTGGTGGCGCTAATGCCCCGGGGGCATCTCACTCTGCCGACGGTATCGTTGGAGCTCTTTCACATACCTACGCTCAACCTCCTATGGGCTATGGTTTCCCTCCAGGAGGGGCCAGCACCTCCAACACTTGCCCCCTCAGTGCTTCTGTATCTAGGATGTGGCATGCCTCCTCCTTTTTGCACCACCCTCTTAACTTCACTTCTTCAATATTTCCCATCCTAACCCTTATCCTTACCCGCCTTTGGTGTCCCGGCTCCTCCACGGCATTTGGACCTCCCACTCCTTGCCTTCTCAGCCTTAACGACAGCACTACTACCCCCTCGGGGCAAGTATTTGCAACGAAAGCACACACACCCAAACCCATTTGCTTTCAAATCCTTTCAAAAATACGAAATGCCAACGTAAGCTCGGTGCATCATTGATGAGGGGGCATCCACCTGTGTGATGTCCGCTTCGGTTTGGAAACAACTCGGATCTCTTGAATTGGCTCCTTCCACAATCACCCTCCATCCGTGGGATGGCCATGCCTCCTAGCCCATTGGCTTATTACGTAATTGTCCTATCACTCTTGCGGGCAAGACTGTTTGCGTTGACATTGAAGTCATCGATGCCTATTGACCTGTACCCATTCTTTTGGGGCGTAGCTACACCTATGCCATGTCTACTGTCCCATCCGTGGTCCACCGCAAGATGTTTTTCCCTCATAATGGAAAGATATTCACCATTGACCAGTTGACGTATCATGAGCCTAAATATCCGACATCCCCTGAATCGACCATCTCTTCTGTAGACAATAAGAAAACCATTGATTCTTTGACTAGTGTTTCCCCCAGCGTCTACAAAGACTCCTCCTTGCTTGGAACCTTCCTGGGTGCTCCCCCTCCTCCTGTCTCTGATCCCAGCATGGCGAATGTTTGCATGATGCACTCATCTCGGGCTGACCTTAAGCAGCCCGCTTCGGCTAGTCAGCAACCTGAACCTCGCCCGCCGCAACCCGCTCTTAGCCCTTTGCCTCAGCTGGTCGAACCCCTTCCTTTTGGACCTTCTCATCCAGATAGTACACCTGAGCCTCTATACCCTCCTGAGTCAGTTCCCCCAGGTCTCAACACTTTGGGAGCTGCCCCTCCTAGCCATTATCCCGCCGGTCAAATACCTTTCCTTGCTCCACCTCCCGGAGTCTATTCAGTCCCCATCATGGCCACCCTTTCCCTCCCTAATTTGACCTTGGGAATACCTGTCTGGTATCTTAACCCTCCAGCCGAGACCCCACCTGGTCACCCGAAACCCTACCTTTCTTTGACACTGGTTCAACCGGTTCCCCTAGCTTCTTCCATTACTATCGTGTCCTCAACATCTCAACAAGACCCCTCTCCTATTGGGCCAGCTGAGGGAAAGAAAGGAAATGCTCGCAAGGGGGCATCCAAAGACAAGGCTACCCCGACTGACCCTGCCCCTCCTCCGCCCGCAAAGCCTTGCGCCTTGTGTGATGTCATCGGTCATGCCACCCATACCTGCCCCGAGTTTCCCCGTATCAAACCCATGGTTAAAGTCGCGTTCCCTGAGTCTACGGTCCTTGAAACCTCTGTTTCTTCCTCAACCATAGCCAAGAACCCAAAGACTATTCACACCAACAAACCATGTGCTCTGTGCGGTGTCCATGGCCATTATTCCCACCATTGTCCCCACTTGATGCATTACCGTGCCTCTTTAGAGGTAGTTCGAGAGTACAATATTGAAAAAAATCAATCCGCCTCTCCCATACTTGCGCAGTATGCTTCAGGTCATATTGAGGATTTACCCACTCCCATTGACATTCCCCCTCCCGATGTCACGATGACGGCGCCTGCTACCACCATTTTGTACCTATCATCATCCATGAGACCCTCGGTGGAAGTCCCCTTGGAGACTTCCCTTGATGTTTCGCTTGACCTCTCGTCAGCAATCACCTTGGGCTCAACATCGATAGATCCATTATCTGCTTACTCTTTTGTCACCCCTTGTGACGTTGCACATGTGACCCTCTCTTCTGATGATGATGAGTCAGGTAGCTTCGCCACATTAGCTAGTCTTTCTTCCACCAGTCACCCCATCTTCTATCACAATGACGAAATTATGGAAGGAATCACCTCCCCTGATTTTATCTATTCTCCCTTACATCAAACCCATGCATTCAAACCACATACACCTTGTGGCCATTACCTTGAAACCCAATGTTTGGGTAAGGGGGCACCCATATTTGAGAGACCAGGAGAAGCAATTCTCCACTACTCTCCTAGTGTATCTGGTCGTGTCGACTTTAGTACCATTCTTCTTCCACACTTAGAAAAACCTCTAGAGTCCCATATCACTTCAAATCACTTTAGAGATGACACCCCTTATCATTCCTTCATCTTACATCAGCAACCCAGTCTCTTAGACATTGTTGATGACCAACCTATAGGTTTCTTAGGAGAGCATCAATTCATTATCTCCAAATCCTCTCTTTGGGATAGTGACACCATGTATGCCAACCCGGAAACTTAAAGTCCATTTTCTTCATCTATGCAGTACTAAAAGAGATTGGTAATCCTTCATTTCCTTTCTCAAACTGCATAACCATAACGAAAACCAATGGCGCACCATATCATTAAAATGTGTTTAGATTCCCCTTTTTCTAAATACATTTTGGCATGAACACAACATGCTTGGGGTCGCCTATGCCCCTCAACAATAAAAATCCCATATCTCAACCAAAAACAACACTGAAACCCCCTTTCTCTGACAGGTTTCACTTCTCAGGTCATTTCCTGGGACAGGTCGCAGTTTTCTGCCCAATACCTACTACCCAGGTCGCAAAAAAGACCCCAAAAAGTGTGACCTGGCCTGTGTATGAGCTCTAGGTACATGTTAATTTTTAGTACCTTGATACTTCACCAGGACACATTTTTCCCAAGAAGGGTCTCTTCACCTCCACTCAAAATCGGATTTCCTCACTTACAACACTTGTACTTGAGGCACCACTTTGCCTCCATACTTGTCCTTGTTCATGTTGATTTTCGTCATGAGTTACCATCTTGTACTCATGTTTTCATGGTCCCCCATTGGACTTGTACTGTGTGGCAGCACCATCGAGTCACCCTTGTTTAGAGCATCCGAGTTGAGTCATCAGCGCATTCATGGAGTCTATCCTGAGTCCCTTTGTACCTCACTATAGTCCTCCATCCTTCATTGCTTGGTCCCTCTCTCGTGTCGCACATTATGGCATTCAGTCCCATCGTCCCCTATCCCTCATGATATTGTGTCAATCACTACCAGGTCATCCATGCCCTTTATGCTTTAACAAGGGAAGTCGTCCATTCGCTATTCAGTACCCCCCAATTCATCATCATCATTAGTGTTAGTCTGTCAGTCGCTCTACTATTTTCTCTCGTGCCTTAGTTGAGGATTCCTTATTGCCTCACCTATGGCAGACCTCCTTCTGTCGACATCAGCTCATTCATTCTAGAAGATAGGTCTAGAGGGCGGTGTACCTTGGTTCCATCTTCCACTCTTTTTCGGTGCCCCAGATCAGGCAAAGGGACTACTTATTTCCCTTTGACTTGGTTGTTTCTCACCTTCAACTCCTTTCAGCAAGATCGAGATTCGTATATTTGATGGTGCAGTGATGCAGCAGCTGTTCTCCATGATTCCCGGGTGTGTGTGAGATGTCTCAACCCTCATGAGGGGGTGGCCCTGCAGGTAGCCCCCCACATTCCCAGATGACCTCTTCATTCCAGCCTTTGATGCAACTCCATATATTTGATGATGTCGGCCTTACCCGCTTGCAGCACCTCTTTGATTTGCATGTATTAGTCAGATTTTGCGAGCCCTTCCTTGTTCATAGGGGGCATTTGGGTTGTATTTGTATCTCATGTACTTAGATATTATTATATAAGTCCCGGCTATTATCCCAGGCACAACATGTATGTGGGGTTCATCATTCTATTTTTCTTGCTCATGTTTATGCCATCATGTACACCATTTTTTGGTCATCTAACGTATTATCATTAGATGGACCCGAGTACACCATGTAAGACCAATTTTACCCTAAGTAAAATTGCTTTCACTATGTGAAATAACTTAGTAAAACACCTTTATTAAGTTGTTTATGGTCTAAACAGGAAACCCCAAAAGGAAATAATAAACAAATCTATATTTGTTTATATTTTCTCAAGGAATAATTAGTTAAACATCAATTTAATTATTATTCCTGGTCATATTTAACCCAAAACAAGGAAATCAATTAAATAAATCCTTATTTATTTGATTATTTCCTAGGAATAAGTTATTTAATCCTTATTTAAATAATATTCCTAGCTAAACTCGACTAAATCATTTATAAATAATTAAATAAATAATTATTTATTTAATTATATTTCCACCATTTCCTTAAAATAATAGATAAATCATTTATTTATTTATTATTTATAAATAAAGGATTTGACCCACATCAAAAATCCTTTTCCCTCCCATAAATATAATAAAATATTCCTAAAAGGTGGTTCTAGAATTTGGTTAATAATATTTTATTCATGCACCAAATCCTAGAATACCCTAATATTTTGTTATAAATAGAAGGGTTTTCCCATTCATTTGTCACCTTGCATTTTGCATTAGATCACTCTGGATCTATACTCTTGGTATAACTTTGAGCCATTATCATTGTCACATTTTCCATTATTTTCTTTGTGAGCTCCCTTTGAGTTATATGTTTGTCTGGGTTTTCTACACCAACAAGAGAGATAAATTTTAGATCTGAAATGCTGAGGACTTTCAAGAACCCATCCCATTGAGAAGAATTGGAAACACCTTTCTTGTTTTCCTCTCAGGTGCCCCTTTAATATAAAATATTCTTTCAAATATATTGTTCTTGTCTTATCTATTGGATGCATGGAGCAACATTTCATTTTCACTGCTTAATGTATTTTATGCATAGATCTGGATTTGTGCAGCTTTATTTGGATCAACTAACTACAGATTTAAAGATATTGGCAGCCATAATTGATGTTAGGGCTATTTTTTATGCGTAGCTAAAGTGGTCTTTTTCCGACGAAAGATTCATACTAACGATGCACATGAGATTATCATTGATAATCCGGGCAGGGTCCCTGTCATTCAAGGGTCGACAATTCTTCCAGGCCTGGGTGACCATCAAGTGATACCCAGGGTCTCGCAGCCACCTAGAGTTGAATTTGAAAGGAGGTCGAGCTCTGTTAGGTGCACATTCAAATTCTAGGAAGATAGGAGAGTGGTCAAATTTACCTCCCTGCCCCACCCATTATCGAGCCTGAGTAATTGTGGAAAGGAGTGGATGCTTAATGAGAAATATGTCCAACCTGCGGGCCAAAGCAGCATTCCCAGTCCTTCTGTTTCTCCAAGTGGGCTAAATCTTGGTGGTCTGAATGTCAATGAGGTTGGCCGACCCGAGCATGGTGGTGAAAAACTCAGCCCAATGATCAGGGGTAGCATGGGTGCCCCAGGATTAAGAAATGCCCAATGAAAAATTCAAGTCACCACCCAAAATAATGTGAGGGGTTGCCCATAGGGAGCATGTCAATAGAGAATTCCAGAAATCATCTCTATTAGCACAGGGCCCATAAACATTTATCAAGGTGAACTCGAGCTTAGAGTGACCAAATAGGACTTTCATACCCATTACACCCGCCCGATCCCAGTAGTTAATCATCCGGGTGGTCTTGTCATTAATTTCCAAAGCACAACCCCTGGATCTTCCGTGGGCATCAAGAGTAATGAAAGACCAGTAGGGAAGAAGTGTTTTTAGGATAGCAGCCACCGCAGTACCATCTCCCAGAGTCTCTTGGAGAAATAGGATGTCTATGGGCTTCTGAGCAATCAAATCCTTAAGTGCCAATCTCTTATCAGGGTTGGCCAGTCCCCTGCAGTTGTAGGAGAGGCAGATCATGATGAAACGGTCAATATGGGTCATCTTTCTCTAAGGACCCGCATAAGTGAAGATTGAGTTCTCTCTTCCACTTCGAGATTAGCTCGCTTGATGGCCTTTGCTAATGCAGATGGTCGACCTCTCGTCTTGATAGGTAGGCAACCCTGCCCCAGCCCAATACCGAAGGCTTCACCAGTGAGAGGTAGGGAATGGGATCTAAGAAAATAATTATGTCTTGTGGAAGGAGTCTCCGAGGAGGAAGATGAGTGGCAGGAGGAAGATTCAGCATAAGTGTGTTGTATGACGGGGGTAAAAGATGGAGGGGCTAGTGCAATGGAACAACAAATTGAGGGGAGCTTCTGTATGAGGCTAGTCGAATATGATGAAATACAAGGAAATGTAAATGATGAACACTGAGTATTAATAGCAATGCCAGGTGATGAACAAGGAAGAGTAACGGATGATAAAGAAATAGAGCAATTAGAAATCAATGAGTCAGTGATAGGAGATGTACCTGGGATAGTTGAAGTGCGCTGAGTAGTCACCGGAGTAGCCTGCGGACGTGATCTGAGATGAGTGGTAGCCCAAGTTGGAAGCTGATCAATCGACACCATCCTAGCATCATGCGGAGTATCCGGTACAACCAGCGGCACACCAACAGATCCCCGATCGGTACCGATAGAAGGCTTAGTATGTGTAGCAACAGTGCAAGATTTCTTTGTAGCCAGCCTACTAAACCCCCTCTTTGGGCATTCTTTGTATAAAATCCCCACCTCATGGAATTTCCTGCAGTGAAACGAAACACCTTCATAATCAAGTGGTTGCTACCACATCATCCCATCAAATATCATGTTGAAGTTGTCATACAGCCCATCACTAATGTCTAGAAAGATCAAAATTCGGGAAACAGCCCTGCTGCCGGTGGTCAGGTAGGACCGATCATGGTCCAGGTAGAGCCCAAAATGACCCCCAATGTTTCGAAGGGCAGTATCATTCTAGAATCACACGGGCAGTCCAGGCAGTCGCATCCAGATAGGTCCGGCCCCCGCATTCTCCTTGTTGGGATAAAATAGAGGAACCCATCTCTTGAGATAGACAGGATGCATCTCAAGATGCCAGAAGTGCTTGAGGGCCCAATCAGATTGTTCAAGATGGGCGAATGTAAGGGTGAACCATCCTTTGGTTAGCACCAGGACATCCGGTAAATGTCAAGGGTTCTGCCCCAAATCTCGCAGGTCCACTGCTGAAGTCTTGCCGCAAAGTACTTCCGGCCACGCACCTTCCCAACCACCATAGTTGCCGCAATGTGTCCCCAATATGCCATACCGCTCTCACAACTGAAGTTCAAAAAATAGCTAATATTATTTTTAGTGATTCTGTGCTTCTTTCCAGTGTTTATGCGCCCCGGACCCTGCTCAGCAGATGCGTCGGATTCAGATGATGATCTAGTCTTCTCCGGAATGGATATATCCTCTGGCAAGTTGGAGAAAACTCCCGAGGCAGCAGATGGAGCGACTGTCTCCAATCCAACATGCGACGCACCTCCAATATCAGATGTGCAGTGCGAGACTCCACAGGGAGGATGAGAGCCTCCAATACTAAGTTGCGCCAAGGAGTGAGAAGCATTACCGATGTCTAGATAGATCGCATCCGAGAAAGGTGCTGAGGTTCCAATGTTGACACCTGCCAAAGTGTCTTGTTTTTCCAGAGAGATACCCCATAGTCCAATGTCCACGAGAGAGGGTGTGGCAAAATTATATTGATCGAGTTCACCCATGGGAGTGGTGCAGCCCTCCACGTCGGACTGTGTAGTCATAGTAGGCAGCGCGTCCCCATGGACCGGGTCCAAGTCAGCCATCTCTACCGCCTCCTCGTGAGATCTCTGACCCCAAATGTCGACCCCCTCTAGTGAATCATCTATGTAATCCACCTCATCATCATAGTTACCCATGATTTCAAGTGAGCAGTCTCGGCGGAGCCCGTGATACTCCAACAGAGAAATGACAAACCCCAATACAATACTGCATGGGTTCGAAACCGGTGCCGCATCCAGACAGAAGCCAACCGAGTCTGATGATGTAGTTAACAAATTAGCACACCAAACCGAGGAAAAAGGAGCATGGTCCAGACAATAACCCAGACAGGGTCCACATTCAGATCAAGAAACCCCACCCAAAACAGAACTCCATCAAACCCAATGATAACATATCTGTAGATAACAGAGATGTGCGTCATATGCCAACCAGTATAGAACCTAAGGTGTGAGAAGCCTAGACAACGGTTACATAGGGTCCCATATCATACCCCATAGTTCAAGTGCAAGTTGAGTGCGACAGTTGTCTGTGCCTCCCAGTAAGGGAAAATACAATGGCCCGTTCCTTGCTCCAGCAACACTCCCAACACAGTCAAAGTAAACTGGTATAAAACCCCCGTCAATACAACCTGATAATCCGCAAAGCAGAAAGTCCTATTACCGATTCCAAATCGAAATCCCAAACCCCATCAACCTTTAGTCCAAAGGTTCAATACCATATCATACGCCATATTTCGAAGGAGATGAAACAGAACCAGGTAGCCGCCATGCTAGGGTTCGCCCAATCGAGTGGGTGGTCAGCCAGGGTTCCATATATATATATATATATATAATTAAACCATATAATATATTATAAATAAATAAATATATAATATAAATATGTTAATCCAACTTTAATAATAAAAAAATAATTCCAACACATGAAAATTTATGAACCCAAATTCAACCTTGGAGGACATTGGGCAAATTCCACCTTCTCAAACCAAACTAGCGAATCCAGTTGTGACACTTGTCACAGTCCCATTGGGAAAAAATTGAAGAATATTCTCTACATGTTGATTGGGCTGCCATGTCATCAACTTGTACTTGTTCTACAATTTTTTTTTTAATTTCACTGTTGTGAACGACGATCAACAGACTATAACTTCTTCATCCAAACTTGGTTTTCGACGAAACGAGTTGCATTGGATTCCTTGTGATGGGTCGGTTATTGTCATTCTAGTTTGGTGAAATTCTGAGAACTTTTATTTTTTGAAATTTTTTTGCCCCTAATCCAGATTCCGATCACTCCTTCCCACTAACATGCTTTGGGACCCAGAAAAGCTGGTTATCTCATGAGAGCTAAATACTCTTCTATTTCCCAAGTTATATTATCTTGATTCTACTTGGAAAAATCACCATGAAAACCACTTGGGTTCACTAACATGCCTTGCCTTGCAAATGTCTTGGCTCTTCAACCAATGTTCTCCTTTTTCTGTTGACCCAATCCAACACTTTCTTACTGATATAACACTTTTCTGTACCAAATCGATTCCTCGGTTCTTGGAAAACTAACTGATTGCCTTCCCACTGAGAATCATGTTCCTTCTTTGCACAAACATGCATTAGAAATTTATAAACACAATAATGTATTTCCAGATTCTCCTGATATAAAAATTTAATCTTATGTTAAATACATAATCCTTCCACTTAATTCTTTGTGGAAATTAAATCACCAATTGAAAACTTATGAAGAAAAATCAATCGCACATAACACGATGTTTTACCGGGAAAGCTTAAAGCTAAAAACCCCAACTATCATATATTATGTATATCAATGGAACATGTAACAATCTCATACAAAGCTCAACTCATAGAGCTCTCAATACAATATACAATCGTCACACACTGTCATGTAGAAATTTGAATCTCTATGCACCAATTTATTGCCTCCTAACAACCTGCCTCCACTGCGCAATCCCCGATGAAGAAGATCCCTGAATGAATTTGATCTTGCCTTGCCTGTACTGCGCAATCCTTATTGGCATCTCCAATGTCTATGTAGATGCATTGAATGCATCACTATAGTCACAATTGATATTCAAACACACCCTTTCACTTATCTCTCCACTAGGTCTCCACTGGATCTGACATGCAAGTAGTTAACTGCTATATTTCTTCAGTTGCAAGTAAGAAAATACTTGTGTATTAATTAAATAATAAATTCACTCATATTTCACTAGTGTATCTTTAGTTACAACTAGCACAACTGAGTTTAACTCACTTAACTAAGATAAAATAAATAACAACTACCATAACTACTCTTCCAACTCTGTTACAACTTGCCACAATCAGTTATAATGAAGTTCTCCATGCATGAATCACCAACTACCCTAGGAATTTGGTAATTCCTTCAACCTACTGATGTGCCACATCCGTTCACTGAAATCAAGTGCTCCAAGAGAATAAGTTATTATTTATTGTTTGATTATCATTAGGGGCTAATAATAATCGACATGCATTCTATTTTTAGATTAGCGATCTATAAATAGACTTCACCCATCTTCTAAAAATAGAAATTCATCCAAAGATAGAATTTTCTCAACCATCTAAAATCATCATCCTGCTAATTTTAGAATATTCTCACCATTTTAAAAATAGACATACACCTAAAAATAGCCTGCAGGCCCCACCTAGTGAAGGTTCTTAATTTTCACTAGGCTCATCATCTTGTTGAATCTCAACACTCCTTCTCAACAAGATAGGGATTATCCTTCACCTCGATCCTGTCTTGATGGTATTCGAATTTGCTCTTGGTGAACGCCTTCGTCATAATATCTACATCCTGATCTTCTGTAGGAATGTACTGAAGCAACATGATCTTCTGCTACATACAATCTATGATATGATGATACCAGATATCTATATGCTTAGATCTATCATGAAACACAAGATTAATGAGAGTTTAATGCAACTTTTATTATCACAATGAATCACTGTAGGATCTAAACGAGAACCGAACAAACCGACTAGGATCTTCCTCATCCAGATAGCCTCACATGAAGCTTGAATCGCTGCCATGTATTCTGCTTCCGCTGAAATGAGTGCCATAGATCTCTGTTTCCTACTGTACCAAGAAACAATTGTAGATCCCAAACTGAAAACCCCTCCTGATGTGCTCTTTCTGTCCGTTGGGCTACCTGCCCATTCTGCATCCTTGAAGCCATGCAACTTCACCTCATCCATCTGTCTGTACCATAAGCCATACTCAGATGCGCCCCTGAGATATCTCAAGACATGCTTTTCCACCTTCCAAAAGAGCTTGGTAGGCTTAACCATCACTTGACTAAGCTGGTTCACCGCATAGCATATGTCCGATCTTGTATGAAATAAATACATGAGCGAACCCACTAACTGTCGATAGACAGTAGCATCCACTACCTCTGCCGATGTAGCATCCTCTTTCCTCCAGTTTCCTGGAAGAGGAGTATCCATGGGTTTGCAGTCCTCCATGTGAAACTTACCAAGTATCTCCCGAGCATAATTTCCTTGAGACAAAAACAGTTCAAATTTTCGCTGCCATATTTCCAATCCAAGGAAATAATGAAGGAGACCCATATCCTTCATCTCGAACAACTTCACAAGGTCCTCCTTGCATGAGTGCATCAACTACTCATCACCAGTCAATATTAAATCATCAACGTTAAGAAAAATGATTAAAATCTTACCGTCCACCACAATCTGGTATAGGTTTGCGTCCGCCTCACTCTTGGTGAAGCCAAGTCCAGTGAAATAGCTGTCGATCCGAGTGTACCAAGCACGGGGTGGTTGCTTCAGCCCATACAATGATCTTTTGAGTCTACACACATGCGATTCACTGCTGAAGATCTCAAATCCTTCAGGCTACTCAATGTACACTTCTTCCTCAATGATCCCATTAAGGAACACAGTCTTCACATCCATCTGATGAATGTGCCAACCCATCTGCGCTGAGAGAGAAAGGATGGTCCTTATGGAAGAATACCGTGTGACAGGTGCAAAGGTTTCTTTATAATCAATCCCCTCAATCTGTGAGAATCCCCATGCAACAAATATTGCCTTATACTTCTCAACACTCCCATCATCATCTTGGTTTAGCTTGTAGATCCATCTTGAACCTACCACTGATTTACCAACCGGCCTTGGAAAAATATCCCAAGCACAGTTTCTGACAATGGAGTCATACTCCTCCACCATGGCATCTACGCATGTGGGCTCCTGCGATGCTTCCTCAAAGGAAGATGGCTCTGTCATGATACAGTTGCTCATGTGAGCCATGTATCTATTGAATCGGTTAGGTGACTGCCTTTGTCTGCGTTGTGAAGTAGGGACTCCTACATTATCTGCCGCATCAAGCTTCAGCCTCTTAGCTTCTGCTTTCTACCAGTTTTGATGTTTGGCTTTGCGTGAGTGGAATCCTCCACTCCATGATCGTCTTCCTGTGGCTGATCCACATATTGAGGCTCATATTTGGGAACAAGCTGTTCCTCCTCTGCATGCAAGTATAACTCTCTCTCAATCATAGCTCGTGCAGCACCCATGAATGTTCTGTTCTTCCTCTCTATGACCCCATTATGCTGTGGGTTATGAGGTGCTATGAGTTCTCTTCAAATTCCTTCTTTTCTACAAAAGTCTTTGAATTCGTTCGAGATATATTCACCACCATTATCGCTCCGCAGAGCCTTCACTTTCTTCCCCGACTCTTTCTCCACCAATGCTTTAAACTCACAGAACTTTGAGAATGTTTGATCCTTCTTTTGCATGAAGAAGATCTAGCATCTACGAGAATAGTCATCAACAAAAGTAACATAATACCTGTGTTTTGCTGTTGAAGAAATCAAGAATGGTCCACACACGTCTGTGTGAATTCTCTCCAGGATCACCGAGGCACGGTTCTCCTTTTCATGAAAGGTGGTCTTCAGAAACTTACCCATAGTACATGCCTTGAGTGATCTATCTGTGCAAGTGTACCCTTGGGAAGTCTAGTAGAAATCTACTGCAAAATTTTCAGGATGCCATGGTGAAGATGGCCCAATCTCCTGTGCCATAATTCGCCCTCATCTTGGCTCACCACTTCTTCTTCTTTACCCACCATTGCAGCAAAACCATCTACCTCTAGCTTGTAGATATTCTTAACTCGAATCCCTATCCTTTTGGTTTGAATCATTTTTTTATGTTGCAGGAAAAAATTTCCGTTGCTGAAAACAATGTCATAACCTCCATCCTCCAATATCGCAACTGAGACCAAGTTCTTCTTTAGAATTGGAACATGCATAACATATTTCAACATAAATGGTTTACCTGACTCCCTCTCAAAGGTAATGGTACCAATACCGGTCGCACTGTATCGTCCATCTCTATATGCATTTGGAGATCTTTCTCCTCCAAGTCACTAAACAACTCCTTGTCTCCCGTCATGTGGAAGGAAGCACCACTATCAAGATACCACACCGATCCCATTGCGCTTGAAACCAAGTACACGATCAAAGATAAATCAAGTTCAAATTGTGAGGCAAGGGCCTCACCAACTACAACTCCAATAGCCTTCTTGTTATTCTTTTTCTATGGGTAGTTAGTGGTGAGATGCCCATGTTCGCGACAGTGAAAACACTTCACCTTGGACAAATCCAGCTTCTTGCCTTTAGCCTCAGATTTTGAATGGGATTTATTCCCCTTCCATTTCCTTGCCTTTGAAACCTAAGCACAATCCTCTTCATTATCATGCTTTGATGAAGAGCCATCCCTGGTACTCCGCCTTATCTCCTCTTGCACTAGATCCGACCAAAGTCGCTCCCAGTCCGGCAGTTTCTCTCGCCCATTGACAGTCTTGATAACTGTGCTAACTCTTCAGAAGTACAAGGAGAGCCAAGCTCACCAAGTCATCACCAACAACTATAATTCCCACACTCCCTAGCTCATCCCTACATTGGAAAAACTTTGTGAGATACTTTGGAATATTGTCGCCCTTCTCCATTTTGATTTTTCTAAGTTTATCTTTCAGTGCCAACTTCCTATGGTCACTGCTGCTTTGAAAAATATCTATCAAAGCATTCCAAATTGAAAATGGAGTGGCTTTACCATGAAGGCTTGACACAATATGGTATTTCACACCTTCCAACATAATTCTTCTTGATGCTGCCTAAACAACAAAACCCACATTCTCCATGTACAAAACTGCATGTCACATTCATTTCCCAAAATTATCCTCTAATTGCGACAAACTCTATTGCAGAAGATATTTTTCAATTGTTGGTTAAAACCATATATCAAAACTGATTTTGATATTTCCTTCAACTTTAGTTTAAAACCCAAATAAAAGAATTATTAATTCTGAATTAATATCCTTGCTCATGCACTATGGTTTAAAAACCCAAAACACCACATAATATCATATCCACTTATAATTCAGTTCTATGGGTTAAACTTCAAATAAACCACATAAATGTTTACGGCCCACACTTTCATTTCACCCGCATATCCACAATATCCCTCATAGCTTAACTTTACCTTATCCAAAGTTTAATTACACTTGTGTTGGACCCTTTCTCCATTAATTTATATTATAACAAAAATATAATAGAAATTAATCATACCTTTATGCCGCAACACTTTGCATATCAAATCATATACGGGCTCCACACTGATTTTAACGCACCTATTCATCGTCCATCGTTCATCAGATCGGATGGCTGACAGTTTATCGCGCTCCAACTCAATGATCTAACGATCATCGCATAACAAACTTGCACAGATTTTAATTCTTTAACCTCACGCGAAATAGGCGGTATTGAATTACCATCAGTGCAATGTGTCACACGCTGGACGCTATCGTGTTCGTTTAAGGAATTACCGCTTACCACCTTAGTGCTACGCGAAAACCATTAGTTGGTTTTCAAAACCACTTCACGGTTCCATTTGCTTCCGTTGACTCATAGTTCCATACTCCATTGATTCATGGTTCCACTTTACGTTAACCAAGGTTCCTCTCGCTTTCTTATTCAACCTTGTTACATTCCTTACGTCAAATGCTTTGACTGTCTTCAAATCTGGTCCTCGACTAAATGTTCTGCCCCAATCTTTCTGTATTCTGGTTCCTTCCCTAATCTCTGTTCTGAAATTATAATTCCTTTTTAAGCCTGTAATACTCTACTCCTCTACCACCAAATACCCTTGGTTCTTTGACTCGCTTTCTCATCCATGAGAAGTCTCTACAATTTTCTTCATCAACTGCAATTCAACTCTCGACCATTTAATTATACTTTCCTCTTTCGACAGGTTCATTTAGATCCACCACTTATCATTTAAAGGCTGTGCGAAACCCCTTTGGGGTTTTCCAAAAGCACTCCTCTGTTCCTCTTTGTTCCAGTCCTGATCTGCATGCATTGTTTGATCAGATGTCCTTCTGATATATATATATATAGTCCAATGTATCGAAATACTGAATTGAAAATTCAGTTCCTCTGCTGTGTCATCGATCCTTTCAGTGATCGATGACTGCAACCTTATCCAGTTTCTTCAATTGGATATGTAACCCTTATGCATTTCAGCTCAAGTCACAACATTATACCCTCTCTTGACATTGACATCAAATTTCTCAATTATATACAGAACCACCATTTCAAACCCTTATCACAGAGTTTTATTTACACACCTGTTCATAAATCTGAGTATTTCTCACACAGAATTCAATCAATCAATGCACACATAATTCAGAAATCAAATTCCTTCACATATACATATGTAATCAAATTACAAAAGACCTCTTGTCTCTGGCCTGATATTCAAATCAATGGCCCTTTTCTCCAACTACTCGTAGGCTTAGCAAACAAACCTCTGTTTTTCCAAACCCTACTCTAATTCTTCTATCTGCTACTACTGTCTCCTTTTGCCTTTGAGGTTTATTATTTTTATACAGAATAATCTGAACTAATTTAGGTTCAGATCCTCCATCATCTCAACAAATTCCTCAAAATCCTCAGAGTCCTAAAATCTATCCTTTATCCCTAAGGATCCTCTTTAATCCCATAAAATCATGAAACTGATTCTAACTTAAGATTTACAATCAATTCTCAAATCTCTCATTCCCTATGGAATCTCAACTATTCTACTTCCCTCATGTTCTCCAATCATTCAGGAACATTTACAAAATTCCTCACAATATTTAATATTAAAATCACTCAAAAAAATTAATAATTACATAAGAAATCAATATTCTTTTGAAAACATAGGACCTCTATGTATATTAAAATACAAAGGATTTTTTGAGCCTAATGCCCTTGCATCACTTCTTGTCTTCGCTACTTTCATTTTCTAGGCGTCAAGTAGTGCAACATCCATCGAAGTGGGCTTAGGAACATCGCTATCGATGAACTCCTTCAAGCCATTATCTTCAAGCACTGCCTCCATCCCGTCCTTCCAGACTATGTAGTTCGAGCTGCCCTCGAGTGCATACTCCAACCGCAACCCATTGAAAGCCATTTCAATGTTTACTCAACTGTCGCACCAAGAAATTCTTGCAGCAAATTCGAATTGTCCACCAGCACAAAACTTAGCACCGCTTCAATATTGAAATCTTCAGTGATTAACACTACTCCGATACCATGTAGAAATTTATAAACATAAAAATTTATTTATGGATTCTCCTGATCTAAAAATTTAATCTTATGTTAAATAAAAAATCCTTCCACTTAATTCTTTGCAGAAATTAAATTTCCAATTGCAAACATATGAAGAAAAATCAATCGCACATAACAAGATGTTTTACCGGGAAAGCTTAAAGCTAAAAACCCCAACTATCATATATTATGTATATCAATCGAACATGTAACAATATCATACAAAGCTCAACTCATAGAGCTCTCAGTACAATATACATCATCACACACTGTCATGCAGAAATTTTCATCTCTATGCACCAATTTCTTGCCTCCTGACAGCCTGCCTCCATTGTGCAATCCCTGCTGAAGAAGATCCCTGAATGAATTCGATCTTACCTTTCTTGTACTGCACAATCCTCATTGGCATCTCCAATTTCTGTGTAGATGCATCGAATGAATCACTATAGTCACAACTGATAGCCAAACACACCCTTTCACCTATCTCTCCACTGGGTTTCCACTAGATTTGACACGCAAGTAGTTAACTGCCGTATTTCTTCAATTGAAAGTAAGACACTACTTGTGTATTAATTAAATAATTAATTCACTCATCTTTCACTAGTGTATCTTTAGTTACAACTAGCACAACTGAGTTTAACTCACTTAACTGAGTTAAAATAAATAACAACTACCATAAATACTCTTCCAACTCTGTTACAACTTGCCACAATCAGTTATAAAAAATTTCTCCATGCATGAGTCACCAACCACCCTAGGAATTGCGTAATTCCTTCAGCCCACTGATGTGCCACATCTGTTCACTGAAATCAAGTGCTCCAAGAGAATAAGTTATTATTTATTGTCTAATTATCATTAAATACTAATAATAATTGACATGCATTCTATTTTTAGATTATAGATCTATAAATAGACTTCACCCATCTTCTAAAAATAGAAATTCATCCAAATATAGAATTTTCTCAACCATATAGAATCAACATCTTGCTAATTTTAGAATATGATCACCATTCTAAAAATAGACATACACCTAAAAATAGCTTGTGGGCTCCACCTAGTGAAGGTGCTTAATTTTCACTAGGCTCATCATCTTGTTGAATCTCAACACATGCATTCAATGCCAGCTTCTCCTTGGAAAACACTTTTCCAAATTAATCCCATCTAAGTGAAATACAAAAATGAGTTCCAACATCAGTAATAATCAAGAAAATAAATGACCATTCTTTTACCTCCATGGTTCCAAATTCCACATCTGGAAGAATTCATTCACCATGTCCTTCTCATCTCGGCATCAACACATAAAATGCTCTATAATGGCTGCAAATGTTTTTTTGACATCTTGTCACAAACACAACCATCAATTTGAAAAACACATCATGCAAGAAACATAACTTGACGGAATATCCTCTTGCTGCTTCAAAGTAAAAAAATTCACATCATGTGAACATCTCCATGATCTCTTACATCTTGGTGTCAAAATTCATCGACCAAACACAAGTCGACAAAAAAATACCTCTTCAAACAACTGACTCTCAAGTTAAGCATAAGCATGTATAATAATTTGACGATTCTTTTCCCAAAAAAAAATGAATTTCACATTTCATGAAACACTTCGTCAACATCTCCTTTCCGTCTTTGGAGACAAAATCAACTCTTCCAAGTCGATATGACATGCACGTGATAAACAATCGACCAACACAAGTCGACACTCATGCATGTGTAAATGATCAACACTCTCAAGTTGACAACATACATGTTAAACAAAGAAATCGACCAACACAAGTAAATTACTTATGCATGTTCACAATGAAACCATCAAAATTCCATTGTTCATACACACAAAATCTCATGCATGTATACAATTCTTCAAATCTCTCACAAGTACAATCATAAGTACAAGAACCCCACTCATATGTACATGTACTTAAAGAGCTGAATGAATAGATTTTGCTGCAATAAAGTGAGTCAACACACTCTACTTTCAAACACCTTCTTGGCGTAAACATGCAACATGCATTCCATTAGAAAAGAAGTGCATCAAATTCAAAAGACATGAAAAGCCTTAATTGGATAAGAAATCTAACCATCTCTTACCAAACCATTTCAATGGCGCTTCTTTCAGCTGCACATCATCATCATGTGAATCAACTTGACCCACATCAATTATGGAATCTTCTTTTCCATTCCTTCCATTCTCTTTCTCCACCTACTTCTAATGTTGTGGATGACTTGTTGGATACAAAGTCCAACATTTGTCTACAATATGACCTTTATGGCAATGAGTGCAAAAAAATTGCATCTTCTTTTCAGCAAGGTTTTCTTTGTCCAATGGCCCTTTGGCTTTCTGCTTCCTTTTCTTTGAAAGTTTCATGTGCATGGTTATCTTCTTCCAACACCTTGAAACATTATGGTTATCCATAACACAAAAGGAACATGCAAATTTTATCCAAATATTATGTGATAATTTGCCATGTTTATCATAATCAAAAGCAACTTGAATAAAATCAGATTTATACCTTGAACATTCAACTTTGTCGCCTTCTTGAGGAGGTGAATTTGATGAGGTGGTGGCTCTCTTTGGAATACCAAAAATCATTCAAATACTTTAGAGATTTCAACATCCTCTTGTTCGCAATTCTCATTAGCTGCATGCTTATGAGCACCTTCTTGCAAAGTGGGTGTAAGAATTTTTCATTCCTCATGAATACAATATTCACAAGCTTGAGGTAATGAAAATGAAATGAAAGTCCTTCTTGGAACACTTTCATGTGTTTCCTTGGCTTTATAGCTTTCTCCATCATGCTGTCCATAACCAAGACCCAAATACTTAGGCCTTTCCTCAACAACAATTGGCTCAACTATGCCTTGTGATTGTTTTCCCAATCCTTTACCTCCATAGCCAATATTCATTAATAATTTGGACCCTATTCCTATAGTGTGTCTTTCAAAAGCACCTACAAATTCATTTTGAGATGAATTTGAAGATAAACTTGAATTGCATACCTCTTTTTCATGCATATACATGGCTAAGGCTTCCTTGGCATCATGGAGATGAGTCTCCATCTCATGTATCTTTTCAACAAGATCTTGTTTCTCCTCCTTCATGGCAATCAACTACTCTTGAAGTTTAATGCTCTCCCTCTTATCTTCATACTTATCTTACACCATATCGATCATGATGTAGAGCTTCTACAATATCTCTTTATCAAAGAGTTTTCATAAGGAAGATAGATTAGAAACATTGCTTAATGAAGCTGCCATCACACCTGAAATGTATACAAAGATTCTTTGCTGTGATTTGAGAGTTCAGTTCTCAATTTTGATCTTCTCATTCACACATAAAATTGCACACAGTTAAATTATCCTTGCACAAATTCAAAAACCAATAGCTAATTCTTCTAGCTAACCTTGGCTAAAATGAGCTAAAATTTTTCTCTGATACCAACTTGATCTAAATATGGGAAAAAAGTTATTTCTATGTTAGCTCCCTCATCAATATTAAAAATGTGTGATTAGGATCGTCTCAAGTTAACCATTTGTGAAAGGGTTTATGTCTCAAGTTTTATGTGTCTTTGATGATCAAATTATGAGCTATTTAAATTTTAAAAACCCATGTACAAAAAATGAAATGTAGAAATATAACACACAACAATCACATAATACCATGGATGATAACGGAGTTCACCCCTCCCGGGCTACATCTCCATGGACCTGCTTCAACTGGCTAGGCCCTCTTTGGTTTAAGAGTCAAATTTCTGATTACAAGAACCTATAGTGCTTTGATGGATTTTTAGCCTACTCCATTGGCTTTAGAGCACCCAAAAACCCCTAAAATTACTATTTAATCTCTAAAATTGGTTTCCAGCTGATTTAGGCTTGACCTCCCATCCTGGTGGCCATGGGCTTGTTTTATCTCCAAAGTGACAAATTTTTTTTTAGAAGTTCTCCAATGCCTTTTAAAACTATACCACTTTGTTCAGAGAATCAAATACATCTAAAATGAATATTCATTCACTCCATTTGGCCTTCAGGTGATTTGGAAATGGCCTTCCTTCCTAGTCGCCCTAGGCTTCAAAATTCTTCAAGGTGACAAAAACCTCTGTAGAATTGCTCCTCTGCCTCTGAAATATGTTCCAATGGTTTTAGAGCATTCCAATATGCTATTAGTGGCTATTCCTGAGCCAACATTAGTCGAAAATTTCTCAAGATAGGCCTCATTCAATTTTCCCCTAGATTCTGCCTCTAAATATGGAGAAACTCCAGTTAACTCCGACAATTCTAGAGGTGGCACCGAATTTGGTGGTGTTGCCGAAAATTCTACCAACTGTTAACTGAGCTTAATTAAGGTTTAAACCAAAATTAGTATGGATAAGAGCGCACTAAGCGTGTTTTGGTTGAGCGCTTTTTGTGAGGTCATGTGGAAGGGCCACATGGGTGGAGGGCTGGCCCGTGGGGCTAGCCCCCTCCTTCCCACCGTCGGAGACCTGAATGCACTTTAAATAGAGGTTGTGTGCATACGTTTTCAAGGAGCATGGACATAGCCCATTGGTAAGCGGTGGAAAGTGGAGCGAGGGACGTCGCGGGGTCGAGCCCAGACCTTGCCCCTCGGTACACGTTTTGCCAAACCTTTATAAAAAAAAAATTGGGTTATGTTTACATACGCTCCACCATAATAATTATATTCATAAACATTGGACTATAATATATTTTGCGCTCCACCTTATAATACACTCCAATAGAAATATGATACCATATTCTCGGACTATGGTTTGATTTTCCACCGTATATGTATAATCCCTCGGTCCTTAGGTTAAATAAATTCAGAATTATATTAATATAGTTTGGAATTAAAAATGAATATATATAATATAATAAAATATATGATAATTAAACCATATAATATATTATAAATAATTAAATAAATATCTATAATATATATGTTAATCCAACTTTAATAATAAAAAAATAATTCCAACACATAAAAATTTATGAACCCAAATTCAACCTTGGAGGACATTAGGAAAATTCCACCATCTCAAACCAAACTGACGAATCCAGTTGTGACACTTGTCACAATCCCATTGGACAAAAATTGAAGAATATTCTCTGCACGCTGACCGGGCTGCCATGTCATCAGCCTGTACCTGTTCTGCAATTTAAAAAAAAAATTTCCCCGTTCTAAATGGCGATAAAAAAACTATAACTTCTTCATCTGAACTCGATTTTCTACGAAACAAGTTGTGTTGGATTCCTGGTGATGATACAATCGCTGTCATTTTGGTTTGGTGCAATTACAACCAATTTTAATTTTTGGAAAATTTTTGCGCTTGATCCAGATTCCGATCACTTCCTATCATGGATATGTATTCAGTCTGAATTACTAGAGGTGTCTCATATTCTTTGCACAATTTTCAACCTGTAACCATGGTTGTGCTTATTAGTTTGCAATTTTCCATCCCAAATTTCTTCAGAGTTTCTCAGAGATATTTAAATTGGGAGATAATAAATCCTTTCTCAGATTGAGAGATTTTCAGTCCGAGGGAGAAGGAAAACTCTCCTATCATGGACATTTCAAAATTTGTCTGCACACATTATTAAAATTGATTCCCGTGTTGTTCCATCTCACTGCCAAAGATTATGTCATCCACATATACTACTACAATCAATAGATGGTCACCTTCAGCCTTTTTTTACAAATTTCTATCAACAATACCCTTTTTAAAACCTTGATACTCAAGGCATTTATCCAACCTGTCATACCAAGCTCCGGGAGCTTGTTTGAGTCCATATAGGGCCTTTTTCAATTTGCACACAAACCCTTCCTCAGTGGTGAGCATAAATCCTTCTGGCTGCTCTATGTAAATTTCTTCCTCCATATCTCCATTGAGAAATGTAGACTTCATATCCATTTGATAGAATTTGATGTTATTGTGACTCTAAGGAAAGAAAAATTCCAATCGCTTCTAGTCTAGCCACTGGTGCTAAGGTTTTCTCGAAATCTATCCCCTCTACTTGGGCATACCCTTTGCAGACCAAACTAGCCTTGTTCTTGATTACTTGACCCTGTTCATTCAACTTATTTTTGAAAACCCATTTGGTCCCAATGACATTTTTCTCTATAGTTCTTGGAATCAGCTCCCAAGTGTCATTGTTTTCTATTTAGTCAAGTTCTTCATTCATATATTTCACCCAGAACTTGTCCTCACATGCTTGATTGAGATTTTTTGGTTCAATCTCTGATAGCAGAGCCAAATTTACACAACTTGGACTGTCAATAATTTTCCTCCTGGACTGAATACCATGTCTTTGGTCTCCCAATATTTTACTCTCAATATGCTCTTTCTATACATACCTGGAAGGTTTCTTTGGCTTTGAATTTTTTCTTGAATCCTTGCGTTCACAATCTAATCCTATTTCCTCTTGGTTTGAAAATCCCATCTCTTGATTTACTTCATCCTCAAAATTTATCTCAGATTTACAGGATTCAGGTTGTGCATCTATATCATCTACTATTACATCGATGCAATCCTCAATATTCTTTTTCCACTTTTTGTAACACTTGAATCCTTTTATTCGAATGGATTGCCCAAGTAATATTCCCTCATTAGTGTGAGATTCAAAATTTCTAGGATTTTTATCATTTATTTTGATAAAGCACTTGCTCCCAAAAAAATTGAGGTGTTTAACTGATGTAGGTATCCCCTTCTATAACTCATAGGGAGTTTTATTACTATTTGTCCTGAGATGAGTTCTGTTAGACAAATATATTTCTTCTTATGCTACTTCTCCCCAGAAGATGTGGTGATACATCATCTTCATCTAACATGACTCTCAGCATTTCCTGGATAGTTATGTTCTTCCTTTCCACCACTCCATTTTGCTGTAGAGTTCTAGCGACTGAATACTGTATTTTGATGACGTGCTCTTCACAAAATTCTTCAAAATATTTTCAGGTGTATTCTCCTCCTCTGTCTGATCTTAAGCACTTGATATTTAGATCTTTCTCATTCTCAACTTGAGATTTGATATTTTTAAAATGTTTGAATCCCTCTTATTTTTCTTTTAAGAGCATGATCTAGGTGGCCTTGGTAAAATCATCAATGAGCAACATAAAGTGCCTTTCTCCTCTTAGTATGTTTTCTCTAGTTGGGCCACATATATCTATGTGAATTAGCTCCAACGCTTCGGTTGATGCAAACTCTTTTGCCTTGAAGTGAATCTGGGGTTGCTTACCAAATTGAAATAACTTTCAAATTGAATTCTCAGGTTTTGACAGACTCGAAAAACTTCTCACAGATCCAAGTTTTTTGACTCTTATCAGGTGTCAAAATTCATATGGCCATGTCTCCTGTGCCATAATCATGCTTCATTTTTCTTGCTTAGATAGAATCTTACTCCTGAGTCATCAAACACATATAAATTGTTGTGAGTCCTGATTAATTTTCCTACTAGATTTCCATCCCTCATATTGCGGATCTCACAATCCTTGGATCGAAATTTCACATAATAGACATTATTACACATCTGGCTCAAATTGAGTAGGTTATGTTTGAGACCCTCCACATATAGAACATTTTGTGCATTTATGTTTTGATCAAGGCTAAATATTCCTTTACCCTTGATTTTCGCTGGAGGATTGTTCTTGAAGGCAACATTGATTCCTCTGTCTTTCCCTTTAAACAAAAAAAATATAGTTTTTTCCCATGTCATATGCTTGGAACAACCGTTATATACATACCATCCGTTCTCTTTATTATGAGCCGATAGAGTGAGTCCACACTGCATGCTGTTTTTAGTCTTTCATTTACACCTCCTCTTATCTATCTGAGTGTATGACTATCTAGTGTTTCGGGACTTTGATAGATATTCAAATCTACTTCTGCACTTACATGCTTTTTGCCCAAAATTATTACATTTGAAACATTCTACTTGATTTATCAGGGGAGAGAAGACATTTTTATCTCTGAGAGGTGGATTTTAAGATCTAATTTCTAATACTTATTATACCTAGCATTTTCATCTCTTTCAACTTTTATCATTCTACAATCAACAAATTTATGTCCAAATACATGACATTTATAATAGTGACCATACAATAAATAGTTATGCCTTTTGTTGAGAGCCTTATGAATTTGTGCATGAAATTAACTTGGATGCATGGTTGATCTATTTACTTTCCATTGATGATCTCCTCTTTGTCCTTCTGCCTTTTTTTTTTATTGAATCTCTCTTGATGCTTCTTTTCATAACTATGTGGTTGTTCGAATCCTGCAGACTTGCAGTTCATCTTCCCCATGGAAGATACCCGTCTCTTTGAATATCCTAGACCTACTTTTATTCCTTAGGGCCTTTGGATGTTTAGAATATGATCTATTTTTCTTGTGCCTTCTACAAACTCCTCATTTAGACCCCTTCTCGGTCTTTATTCCCTCTATATCCTTTCTTAGAGAGACAATTTTTGCCTCAAGAGTCTAACAATTCTCTTCCTATTCATGGATCAAATCTTGAAGTACTTCTTCCTTTCATATAGATTATTCTAGTTTAACTTTCAAGGATAAGATCTCATCTCTGCTTGTTTTTGAGATTGATTCCTTTCTTATCTTGAGCAAATCTTGTTTTAGCTACTTTTTCTCTTCTTCTACTTTCTCATATGCTCGTTGTTTTTCTTCTAGAAGATTAAATAGATTGCCTTTGATTTTAAAAACATATTCAAGACTTTATTTTTGATAAAAAATTTCCTCATTATCAGAGTTATACATACCTTCTTCATCACGCTACAATTTTTCCTTTAGCTACTTATTATTCTTCCTTGATTTATTTAACTCATCAAGGGCCAGTGATTTCACTTTCAAGGCAAACTACTCCTTCTTCTTATTCTTCCTCTTCAGAGTCAACAATACTCTATTTCATGGAGTTTGTTTCAAAGGCCATAGGCATATACTTATCTGAATCATCCTCTGAAGAATTTTCACTATCTGATTCTGGTGCCAAGCTATTTTATTTGGAGTAGAACCCCTTTCTCTTATAGAACATCTTCTTCTGATGTTTTTGAGATATATTCCTAGGTTTCTGATCATCTCCCTTTTCATCCTTTTCTATGTAAGAGAATTTGGATGAAAATTGTCCAAATCTTATGCAATCAAAGCATTTAAAGGGTAGCTTCCATTTTTATTTTCCTAATCCATGCCTCAGTTCCTAGCTAATTGAGCCAATTCCTAGTTAGATTTGCAACTGGAGCACTCTTGATGATATTTGAGCTTCTTTCCCTTTTTGGATACTTTGAATGCTGCTTCCTTCGATTCAAACTTCTCCTTTCCTATTATAATTTCATAGGCTGTGAGAGTACCAAGTAGTTGTTCCATCTTGAGATCTTTTAAATTAGCCATTTCATCAATAGTTGAGACTTTGGCATTAAATCTCATGGGAATAGATCTTAGGATTTTCTGTACAATCATTTCTTCCTTGACTTCTTCACCCATCCCTCTAATCATATTGGTTACTTCATTGACCATGAGGAGGTATTCTTCTATACTTTCATCTTCACCCATTCTTAGGCTCTCAAACCTCATTCTGAAGGTTTGCAGTTTGTCTGACTTGACCTTATCATCCCCTTCATGACTTTGTGTAATATTTACTGATACCCCCTTAGCATATTTACAATGCATAACCTTTACAAGTTCTGATTGACTAAGACCAAAGAGAATAAAATTCTTGGCTTTAGCATTATTTCCATACAATTATTACCATTTACAGTAGTGGAAGTAATATCAGGGAAATTATAGTATACCAGTACTGAAGTCCATATATCTACACCAAGTGACATTAGATATGCTTCCATCCTTACTTTCCAAAAGGAATAGTTTGTCCCTTCGAAGACTGTTATTATGCTCGAGTATGCCTCTTGAATCTCTAGCCTCGACATAATTAATTATATATATACCTTCTAGTGGTTAGACTATCACTGAAGGAACTTGTTTCGGATACCAATTGTTGGAATAAGGAATTACTAAGAGGGGGGTGAATAAGTAATTGTGTGATTACTTTTAATTTTTCTTTGAATACATTCTTACTTCTTCCAACTATATTCTATTACTTATGAGAGCATTCATTCATAAATAAAATGAGCTGTAAACTTGAGAATTAATATGTTAAAAAATTGTTCTCATGATCAACACACACACACACACACACATTAACATTAATATTTTTTACGAGGAAACCCAAAGGGTAAAAACCACCAAATTGTTTTTGGTTAAGATGTAAATTAAGCACCTACTTAATTACATCAGTTATTTTGTGAGCACCCACTCACTGAAGGTGCCAATCCCCATAGGATAACAAGCACCAACTTGCAAAGAGTCACCAACCTCTTTGAATGCAGGCCACCACCTACTGTTGCCAATGTTCATATTTTCATACAATTTTCAAACTGAAAACATAGGAATTTACAAATAAGAAAAATACCAATCCGATATGTCACAAATTCGTCTTCTACTCTCGTTCCTCTGTTGAATCATTGAATCCTACAATCTTACACAACAAAACCTACTATAATTTTCTTATCACAACATGTGTTCATCTCTCTACTTTCTCGCAACACATTATCTTTTGCATACCCTTCAACTCAGGCCCTGTGCTCTTTTTTCCAGCACCACCACTGCTCTCTCTACACAATAAATTCAAAAATTCTCCCTTACACTGAATTACTCAAAGGCTTCTGATGGTTTTGATCCAATACCACATACTGCTGATGTTATTTCTACCATAGGTACCCACACCACTCGAGTGTACCTATGTGTGACTTACCTTGTTGCCTTTGCGTATTCCCATTAAATTATGTCATGGAATTAATCACATGAATGGGCTTTCGAGTTCTTCACATACCCACTGTGTACACTTCCATACTGAGATTTTTTTAATTCATGGTCTATCTGTACACTTTAAAATGAATTCTCATGCCTATTTATTGCTTATAAGAGCTGGAAAGTATATGAAAATGGTAAATATTCTTCCCCCTTTTTTTAATCCAGCAAGACATGCACCAGACGAGAATCCTGAATTTATTTACCCCATTATTTCTTTTTTGTAAGCCAATGTCCTTGTTGCCTTGTTTTAGTGATTCCTCCAAGAAAATACCAACTTTGTGGTTATGCATTTAAACTCCAGCTGCTGACTTATTCACTCTTTCAATTCACAATAATGTCTCATCGGAAGCTCACCATATT
The DNA here is from genome assembly GCA_034641835.2 of Pinus albicaulis. Lineage (NCBI taxonomy): Eukaryota > Viridiplantae > Streptophyta > Pinopsida > Pinales > Pinaceae > Pinus > Pinus albicaulis. Next base: position 1,224,786,194 of record CM076572.1, on the reverse strand, counting down.
GTAACTCACACAAAAATAATGTTACGATATCCCACAACTTTGATGTGCATTCAGCGCTTGAGCCTATAGCTCTTGGATCCTTTATACTCCACCTGGCCATGTAAGATATCATGTCAAAGTCCCTTTTAATTGGAGTTCCATTTCAATTGAAGTTACGAGATCTTCACACTTTGATATCCCATCCTCCGATATGACACCATGCCCATGTCATTATTCTAGGTGGCACCTCCTGAGTGATGACACATGTCATCTAGTTTTTCCCCATTAGACCTCCAAAAAATTCCATATCTAGCTACCATGTGTCCAATTATCCTGCCACATCATGCTGATGTTACTTTCCACTTCAGCTCTTTAAGGACCAATTGGTTGCTACCACGTGTCCTACTAGAGGAGAGAGAAGGGATCCTCACATTCCTTGGTTTTCATTAGAATTCCTTTGTATTCTTTCTCTGATGGAAATCTCAGAATTTATACAGAGTTGCACATTTATAGACTTATGCGATTCCAAGGCTCTAATATATTTGGACCGCTGATAAGCCAATACGTTGACACCCTGATCTCCTGATATGATGATACTCTGATATTCCAATATGCCAAAGTTCCAATGCTTCCAGGCCTATGATATTCCAATGCTTCCCATTCTCTGATTTTTTGATGCATCCTGCTCTCCATTGTTCTGAAAATCCGACCTATGATGTTATGATATTTGGTCTCTTCAAAGGCCTCCAAGCCCCTTACTTTGGCAAACAAGTTCTATTGATTCCATTGACCTTTTTTCGGATTTCTGGTTATCATTGGATAGCCTATTCTCAACATTTTCTACTGTAGACAATCCTTTACACTATTTGAGTATTTTTCCGATCTGAAAAAAAATGGCTCCAAACCTTAAGGATGTTGTCAAGTACATGGACCAAAAATTTACCATATTCATATTTTTATGGCTTTTCAATAAGCCTGCTATTCTGGTGATTCTCTACCAGAAACCTGCAACTTTCATTGGATTCCTCCTGGACACTTAAAGACATCTTTTATCGATTTTCAATAAGCCTTCTACTATGATTATTCTCTACCAGAAGCCTGCAACTATCATTGTTCACCATTGTCATCTGGTTGAAATCAAATTACAATACACTCATCTTTTGTGTCTTTTCAATAAGCCTGCTACTATGGTGATTCTCTACCAGAATCCTAAAACTATTATTTATCACCATTCTCCTCCAGTTGACATCAAATCTAGCCAACTGTCCAACATAGAGGCTTCCTTATGCGCAACACAACTATAACCTAGATATCCATAGGTCAACTGGCCACAACCCCTTTCAATTGGCCATGGGATTTCAACCATTGTGTTCCATTGATGTTGTAATGCCTCTTGTGAATACATAGGAAAAACCTACACAAGTTCAGTCTGAAGCTGATAAAACCACCACGTTTATTGAACACATCCAACACATCTACTAGTAGGTTCATGATATCCTAGATAAATCAAATTCCAAGTACAAACAACATCATGATCAACATTAGGTGCCACATAAGTTTCAAGTGGGTGACAAATTTTGGTTGCATTTGTAGAAGGAATTCCTCACCAAATCCCGTCAAAAGCTTCGACCACTCCAATATGGGCCTTACACCATCACCAAGGCTATGGGTGATAATTATTTCGAGATAAGTATTCCCCCATTCCTTTGCCTACAACTAGCATTCAATGTGGACTTCCTTCGACCATACTTTCCATCATTGTTGGTCACATAAGACATTTCCTAAGCAACTGAAACCAACAGAGCTCAACCCATATTGCATTGAACATGCCACGACTAACCAGATCATGGACACAGATATTAATAATACTCGCCAAAAAAGGATCCAACTGTATCAGGTTGTTAAAAATGACCAAATACTGCATTAAGGCAAGTGGCTCACTAGGAACCAAGTTTAGTAGAAGTTTCCCCATCTCATGGAGGAGCTCTGCGCAATGGGACTATTACTTTCTAAGGGGGGAGGATTGATCCAAGTGGATATTGGTGGATACCTACTTATTCCACTTGGACCCAAACATCGTTTTATTTTAGTTTCCTAATTTTCAACACAATTTCCTATTTTGATTTTTTTTTTTTAAAATTTTTGGCAAATTTTCAGGTCTTGAAATTCTAGAGCCGTTTCGAGGCCCTAAACGACGTTTTTTTGAGAAAAGGGAAAACAAGAGGCCAACAGTCTTGTAGTTTACAATTAAAAGTTATTTTAATCGAATATATATTTATAACGAGGTATCGTGAGTTCCAAAAAAAGATCGTATGCACAATTTATAACCCCAGGAAGTCGATGTTCCAACTAAACCCAGTGATCCCACAAGCTTTTGGCGCTTCATCTCCTAGGGTTAGGAATTTTTGGATGTTTACAATTTTCCATCATTTATTGATGACAAAAAGGTATTTGAGCCTCATTATAACACAATTCAGAACGCATGTATCCATCACAACTCTTCTTAGATATTAGCTATCATCACTCAAATTAGTTTGTTTCTTTTCTGCTTGTAATTAATTTTCAGCAGTTGCTATTTATTAATTGAAGTTCTGTTTCGATGTATCTCTATGTTTTTGTTTAAATTTGTCTTAAATTTCATTCCTTCATAAATCCGGATCAATTGGTGTCCACCCGTCTATTCCAATTGGATCCTCGACATTTTTTCCTATCAGTTTCCTATTTTTCGACACAATTTCCGATTTCAACAATTTTCTATTTTTGATGATTTCTCAGGTTATGAACTTCCGAAGTTGCTTTAAGGCCCTAAACGAATTTTTTTGGGAACCGAAAAAACATAGGTCGAAGACAATGTTTGTAGTCTAAATTTTATATCCTTGGATAGACCTTTCGAATGGTCTATCATGCATGCCAAATGGGTCTCATATGCCAAAGTTATGGCCTCGAGAAGTTGACATTCCAACTAACCCCATCAGGGCCCAGAAGATTTTGGTGCTTAATCTCCTAGGGTTAGGTTTTTGGATGTTTATGGTTTCTTATTATTTCTTCATGATAAAAATGCCTCAGAGCCTCATTGTAAAAAATTTCAGAAGGCATGTAGCCGTCACATCTCTTCTTAAAGATAAGCTACTAGCCTTCTCAAGCTAGTTTTCTTTCATTTTTCATGTAAACAATTTTCAACATTTTATATTTATTAATTTAAGTTCAGTTTTGATGTATCTTTGTGTTTGTGTTTAAAATATATTTCATTTCGTTCCTTCACAACTTTTTATCATCAAATCTCACAAGTAACACCACCATCATTTTTAGCTCATCAAGAGATTTTTGGAGATATAAATTTTATCTCAATATGAATCATGGATTGAGAGTTATGACTATTTGAAGTATGGCCAATGATATTTAGTGACATCAAAAATGGATGTACACATGGCATGTTGGAATCACAATTTCTATTACACCAAAACCCACAAGTGTTAGTAAACAAATGCATTGCCAGACTCTAACGGATCCATGAGAGGCGGTTAAGCACATGTTGCGAAACACATAGGGAGCACTACTTTATCCAATGTCCAACAATATCCCCCCAATGCGAGCCATGTGTGATTATAACTTTATACCTTTGTCTATGATACCACTTGTTGGAATCATGATTACCATTACACTAAAACCCATAGGTGTTAGTAAAAATATGTATAACCAAAGTTAACAGATCCATGAGAGGTGTTTAAGCACATGTTGTGAAACACATGGGGAGCTTTGAATTATCCTTTTACCAACCATTTTGTGGGTGACATCCCTAGGAAAAAAGTTTCTCGAATATGGTCCTCAGACGACAACCAGTAGCCCCTTGCAACCACCAACTAGCTCGCTGTGTAATTTCTCCACCACCTGAGCCAACCATGTGGTCCCTAACCCATCTGACATGATCGTATGTTTGAAGGTGGGCCTGCCAAACCTAAAGGTATGCCTTGTCATTTGGTAATTGAGTATTGTTGTTTTCTTACCATGGAAAATTCTGGGCATGGTTTTGATCTTTATGTGTAAACTTGAAGGTTTATGGTGAAAATTGCAAGTGAAATGATTATGTTTTTATGCAATTATGTCAATTACATTAACAAATAAACATGATTTTAAAATCAGTTTTGTAGAAAATACTAAAGACACCAGTACCATAACAACTCACACAAGACAACAAATGATGAAGGATTTCACCGCTCCTAGGCTACATCTCCTAGTCCAACTTCCAATGTTGGGCATATTTCATTATGCTAAAAAATAAGAGTTTAAATCTAGTTATAATGCTCAAAATTCAAAAAAAATGTCTCCAATGGCTCCAGAACAGTCAAAATCCCCTAGCTGGGATCTTTTTGCACTCAAAAAGGTCGAAAATTGACTGAGTTATGCTCTAGAGAAGTTTTTCTTCTAATTGTCCTACAATTCACACCCACCTACTATACATCCTACACAATTTGAAATTTTTGGCCACATGGGGTGACAATTTTTCCCCGTGTCGGTGAGATTCTAGCCGATTCAGGTGAAAATTTTCGAACCATTAATTTTCCCATGAACCCCACGATCCGAAAAAATGGCACCACTTGGCACGACATGGACCGTTGATCTCGGGTTAGTTTGAACAACCCACGATAAAGGTTGAACCCAATTGAACCAAGGTTGTGCAGTGGTTTGGTCGATGTAAACACTATGGTTACTTTCAAAATTTTGTACGCCATAACTTCAAACCAACCCTGGCTTTGGACTATGGTTGGCATATGGTTGGGTTCATTCCCACCGTGGTAACTGTGACATCACTTAACCACAACCTCCAAAACTTTCACATGTGATGATATCTGGTTTAAATTACCACCATTTAAACCATAACATAACCCACTCTAGACTTTGGTTATAATATAATATATGGTTTCCGCCGGCGGTTTTATATATATGATATTGTTCAAAATTATGTTTTGACCGCCATAAATCTCCGCAGAAACATAAATGTATACTATATGGTTTGGGTTATGATATATAATATGTGGTTTGTTACGTTTTAACATATGGCCTTAAAACGTGGTGTTGGGGCCGTGGTTAACCTCGGGCCCCTGTTTTCTTACCACTTATCATGGTTGGGTGGATCGGGGGTTAGGGGTTAACCCCGAGCCCTTGTCTGCTTACCACTTATTGTGGTTGGGTGGACCGGGGGCCAAGGGTTAACCTCGGTCCCGCCTCCCATTACATAACCTGTTAACGTTTAAATAGGAGTAGAGAAGCATAATTATAAAGAACTACTGCTGGCACGATGGTATGAGCCCATGCTGCCAACTCAGAGGTCTGCTATTCGAACCCTATGGAGGTGCTATAGGGTAAACTACTTGGGTGGTTGGTTTTCATATATCCCTCTCAGGGCTTTCCGGTGCCCGAGGCAGACAGTAAGATTAGCTATGCTGTTCACAAAGATGGCATGAGCATGTTCATATTAGCTTGAAATAATTTGAAGGAATACAATAGAGAATTACCTCTTTGACATCTTTAGAATCCTTTGGAGAGCGCTACGCAGCAAAGCAAGAGTCCTTCTTCACTGGCTCCAAATCTGAGTCCTGCGATCAGTCAAAGCACCCGCGTAATTTCTAATATAACAAGTATTCTATCAATTAAACCAATAATAAACATCTAGATTATACACATCTGAGCCATTCATATCATACTAAGCAAATATTGAAACAACAATATAACATTAAGCATCGAATGGACAAAACTAACATAGTTGTATTGATTTTGAAAGAAGGAGGATTACAACCATCGGTTGTACCAAGCCCTCCTCAGTCTCCCAATCTCTCTTCTCTATCAAGTGAAAAAGTCCAAGCCAAAAAACTCTCTAGGAGCCTCTTTGACTCTTGGCCTTCACAATGTCACACTATTCTCTATTCCACAAGTATACAAGAACATTGGGCAATCCTTCGACCTTCAATTAAGAGCCTTCAGCTCCTTCTTATAGGAGAGGGAGAAGGCCATTGCTGCCCTTCTCTTTCCACTAGTTTGGAATGGAAAAGGCTTAGATGTTTCCTTGATCTCCATGCTTTTTCCTCTCTTGGAGTTCATTCTTCTATGGCAATGACCAATAATGAACTGGTGCTTCTGCAGTTTCTTTTGTGCACTGACTCCTTTGTGAGGGAAAGTCGGAGATTCAAATCTTTCTCCGCGCTCTTTTCCCAATTCAAACTTAAAACACGGGTAACGCGTCCCTCCAGTGTAAACAGAGCGTTTCCCTAGCCACTAACGCGGCCAATGTATTGCTTGACTGCGTTATAACGCTCTTGTTCTGCTCTATATATGCGTTACCCTGGCAGAAATAGGTTTAATTTAGGTCTTTGTACTTCTTCCATATTTGTCTTCCCCTCTGAGCTGATGAGGAGGTATTTTGACCTGTAACAGATGCCCCCTAAAGTGTGAGTTCAGAGACGAAGACGATGGCCGAAATACTTTATAATTTGTAGAGAGAGAGAGAGATTGAAAGACTGAGGAAAAACCTGAAACAACAACATATGTCAGAAAATATAGTATTTTCCAAGAGTCGGGCATGTCCCATGCTCATTAGCTTTAAACAACATGATTTCTCTAGAATAGAGATATGAAGAATCTATCCACCAATAGGCACAATGTGGAAGTGTCTGTCATAACAGGATCAGGCTGAAGAAGTTGTCTCCATAAACAATATCGCAGCTTGGGGAAGGGAACACAACTTTAATGATGTAACCTTTGCCCCAAGGTCTTGACCGCCGATTCACTTAAACTGCATATTTCTCAACATGTGAATGAGGGAGTTGTCGTCGAACATGTGAGAAATCGTCTAATTACCAGTCAATAATGAAAACTGTTAACAGACGCGAAGGTGGCCACCGATAATGATGATGGTCCCTAAGATGCCCAGTACAATCTAGGGAGTGTGAATAAAAGGAGTTGAAGTCGAACACTCGTAGAATCATTCGACCAAGAGCCAATGATGAAGACCCTTGATCAAACACAAGACTACATGCCACTGATGTCTGCAAGTATCTGGGTACTGATGTGTTTCTGGATCAACTTCCTAGATAAGGTGTTGAAGTCGATAGGAAGTGATCTGTTGAGAGGTAGGCACTGAGGTGTCCTACATCAGTCAACACGAAACGGAAACCAACTGATTTTGTTTATGATTTGAGATAAGGAAGAGTAAATGGGAACGTCAGACGACAAATAATTTCTGGCATAATGAATGGTTTGGTTGATAATAGGAGTAGTAGATAACAAGATCTTCTTGAACAATAGAAGGCACTCTAGCAGGGTATTAGGCAGCTGAAGCGTGTTGAACACCAAAGAGTGTGTTAGGATTTTACCGATGCAGGGACACTGGGAAATGAAGGCTAATACTCATAGATGGTAGGGTTCGGCTAACTGTGAAAGAGTTTTCTGGGAAGTGCCATGTTCAAGAATTTTGCTGCCAAATCGACCTTTTTTGAAAATGTAACAGAGGTAGTATCCATTTTGTCCAAATTTTCCCCGTCTGATTAAGTTTAACGAGTCCAGACGAGTAAACTCGGTGAATTTTTCATGTTTAGAGAGTCTGAAAAATGTCAGGAAAGACAACTCTGTGCCCCATCTGATTAGGTTTAACGAGTCCATATGAGCAAACTCGGTGAATTTTTTCATGTTTAGAGAGTCTGAAAAATGTCATAAAAGACAACTCCATGTTCTATCTGATTAGGTTTAACGAGTCCAGACGAGAAAACTCGGTGAATTTTTCATGTTTAGGGAGTCTGAAAAATGTCGTAAAAGACGGCTCCATTGGGGTACCTTTGTCATGTCTTGATAACCGGGCACGGCAAAGGGGTAATAGTAAGCCCGAAACAGTTCATTTTCCGTTAGTTAGTCCATTGAATCCGGAAAAGTGAGAAATCTATGTTCAATGGACGTCTGCCTCATTTTTTTATGAGTACGAGGAGACGAAGTAAACTCAATATTCTTTGTGAAATTTTAACGAGTCCAACAAAGAAAACTCGGTACCTCCGTGAAATTTTAACGAGTCACGCGGAGAAAACTCGATACACTTTTTCTGTTTAACGAGCTTTGAAAAAGAGGAAAAGAATGGCTCCTTGTTCTTTGTCTCAATAGTTTAACGAGTCTGACAAAGGTGACTCGGGATTTTTTCGATTTTATGAGCGAGAAAAAGATTCCTAAAAAGAATGCTCAGTACTTCTCCATAGTTTTAACGAGTCTGAAGAAGGAAACTCTAGGTTTTTCGGATTAACGAGCAAGAAAAGACCAAGAAAAAGAACGCTCGATGCCAACTTCGTATATTTTTTAACGAGCCTGAAGAAGAGAACTCGAGGTTTTTCGGATTAACGAGCAAGAAAAATACCATAAAAAGAATGCTCGATAAAACATGAGTATGTCTGCACATAAATCTTGATCCCTTATTAGAATCATCAGTACCAAATCTCGAGAGTTGCGACATGTGTACAGCGAGGAATCACGACTTTTCCGACTGACGAAAGAGAGTCATGCCCCAGAATTTGCTATAAGAAGGTCAGAAGACATTCATTTTCACTGTTTTGAGTGCTGTGAAGAAGCTCTGGAGTGCAAAAGGGGTGAAAATTTCAGCTGACAATTACGGTCAATCCGGGCAACAGTTTTCTATTCCGTGAGATCCAGGTAAGAGCTAGAACCTCCTGTTATCATTTAATTTCCAATTTTTTAGTTTTTGCTAGTTCAAAATTAGGAAATTTTGGGGCCCTAGAAAAATATTTGCGCCTAATGCGGGTCAAGAGTACAACAGCCGCGTTAAACGCACAACCCGTGAGGGAAGTAAGCGTTAGAATGCTCTGTTTTGTATTAGTGCCCGCGTTAGGCGCAACATGCTTTCTAGCAATTCAATTTTTTCATTTTTGAAGTGGTCCAGGCAAATTTTAATCGGTTGGAAATGTTGCATTTGCAGGTGTTCAGCTGTTAATCATGAGTATCTGGCGAGAGAGAGAGCATGAGCGGGAAGAACGAGAGATGGTGACGGATGCGGCAAGTTTAATGGCTCTCCGGAGGTGCGGATTGCTTAAGTATGCCCGTTTAGAACTGATGAGGGGTCAAGAGGACCTCATGAGGTGGCTGATCCAGCAGTGGGACGAGAGGCATCATGTCTTTCAGATTGGTGGCAACGGGCTCGCCATCGAAAAAGATGATGTTTACTTTTTGACCGGCTTGTCATGTCATGGGGCGAGGCCCAATTTTACGGGGTCCAGAGCTAACCCTCGTTCCACTACTGATTTGATCCATGCGCACTGCATACGTGGCACCCAGGCTGTGAGTAACCGGATACCTATTGCACAGGTGACGTTGAGACCCTTGCGGTCTATTCTATGGATGATTGTTCGCTTGGTAGGCGCCAAGAGTCAGCATGTGGCTACCAAGGCCCAGATGCTCCTAGCCTTGGATTGTATGCAGCCTCAGGTTTTCGACTGGTGTGACGGTGTAGTCCGTCGGGTCCGAGCAGAGCTTACTGCATGCAAGACCCGTACTCAAAGAGAATTTGGGTATGGAACACTGATTGTTTCTTTCATACTGGAGCGGATACCACTGATGAGGCCCAGGATCCCAACAACGCCATTGGGTCCACGCGAGCCGAGGCAGGCTCGGTGGGCCACTTTGCTTCCACGGACTGGAGAGGGTCCCGTCCGTCACTGTTTTGATGAGGGATTTTTTGATTGGATGGACTCTCAGATCATCATGATTGAGGATTATCCCTATGCAGGGATGAACTTCACAGGCGATCCCGAGCTAGTCTTGCCCCCTGGCACCCAGTGGGGGCCCGATGGTAAAAAATCAGTGCTTTTCAAAGAAGTTTTTTGTTTTTAGCTTTTGAATGTTTATGTAAATTTTTTTTTGTTGAAAAAGGGGTGAAAATTAAGTTTTGACATGAAACTTTTGCTTGCTTGACACAGATGTGGCACCTGTCCGTCCAGCTGGGGCCCCTCGCCATGCCAAGTGAGGACTGCAGCTACCCGGGGCTGGCGCACCTGTAGAGGAGGCGGAAGCCGGTGACGATGATGATACCCAGATTTTACATGAACTCTCCAGGAACCTGAAGGGTCTGAGTATGGGTATACCACCGCTTCCTATGCGGGAGGTTCCAGTTCGTCTGCAGCGGCATACTGTGGGTGTGCCGGAGAGATACCTGGTTCCTCTGAGGAGGATAGCTAGAGCAATTGTAAGCTATTATGAGCATCAAGCTTAGCTGCTGGAGTAGATGTATTAGTGTTAGAGCATGGCTTAGCGTAGCCAAATTTTGTAAAACACCCGAAGTTTTGGGAGATTTTCTTTTTGATGTGTACTGTGTACTGGACATGACATATGCATATATATATATATATATATATATATATATATTTGGTGATTTTGTGTTTTTAAATTTTTATGCATTTTTTGATGTGATAAAAATATATGTACTCATGAGTAAATATTTTACAATAAATGTGACAAATGCCAATCTAACACATAATTTGCCAAAGAATCGGCTAATGCGTTAAATTCCCTAGGAACGTGCTCAAATGTGATTGTTTGAAATTGACGTTCTAAAAGTCGCACTCGTAAAAAATAGCGTAACAACACAGGGTGGCGGACACGGTAATGATTGTTTAACTGCATAATGATGAGTTGGGAATCTAACCTGACCACTAAATCGGAGATTTCACGAGATGTCGCTTCCGTGAGGAGTTGGATCACTGACATGTACTCTGCCACATTTTTGGTGGCGTTACCCAGGAAGATTCCCCCGGAACCAAGAAGGTCCGACTTAGGAGTATAGAGAACCCAAGCAGCTGAAGCAATGTGTCTAGTGTGACGACTAGCACCGTCTGCATACCCGACGTATGATAACGAATGTGATGACATCTGTGCGAAAGAAAAAGATTGCATGAGAAAAACCCTTTAAACCAAACAAATAATCCAGAAGCATCAAAATAAAATAGGCAAAACTTATATACATAAAATTACAAAGCATATGCCTAGTGTGAAACTAGGCAAAATACTTCTTCAGATAGAGCCCGTTGCGGGGCTCTTCAAGTGGAATTCCATTACAGTCTTGTAGTTCGTAAGCACCTTTTGAGAGGGCTTTAGTAACGATGTAAGGACTGAGCCATAATGGTTGGAGTGTTCCTGCGCCCAAGAGGTCGTGTTTTTGATCATAAAGTAGAACAAGATCGCCCTCTTGGAAAGAACGAGGCTTGACAGATTTGTCGTATTGAGCTTTAACTCAGCGCTGGTGAGCTTCGAGTGCTAATGTAGCATCTCGACGAGTTTCGTCCAAATGATCGAGTGAGAGCAAGCGCTCTTCTGTTGTGGTGGTGCCAGGCAGGAGCTCAATGGCAAGTTTGAGCGATGGGATTTCGCACTCGATTGGAAGTACTGCCTCCAGGCCGAAAGCAAGTTGGAAAGGTGTGGTATTTGAAAAACAATACGGAATATTTTCCATGATACCTGTCTTGACCGAGATGTCAATGAGTAGAGTCTTGTAAATATTACCCATGTTCCCTTCTGAATCAATAGTGTGGACAGTCGTATAAGAGGAGGGAACTATCTCAGGCTGGTCAAAAGACGGGATTTCAGTGTTTATCGCCTCCGAATCAATCGTTGAAGCGCGATGGTGGAACTCTCCCCAAGGTCGTTCTTCTAATGACATGATCTCTCGAATAGCTTCGTCTGTAGGCCAGACTTCATTGAGATATCCTTAGAGAGAACTGTTATGGGAGAGAGGGTCGTACTTGTGGTCGAAACCATATCAGTGGAGGGTTCAGATGCGGTTTGTATGGCTTGGTAAGCCAACTCAACCAGCGAAAGCGGCATCTGATCTCCATAGGAATCAATATCTGAAGGTGCCGGGATGATCCATGGGTCGATAGAGCCATCCGAAGAGGTGGATATCATTGCAACCGTGTCTGGGATCTGCGGCGGCGGTAGAGGAAAACAACCCAGTAGGGAAGATGCCTTCAGAAGACCGGTACTGATACTGACGTAAGAGTCGGGGACACCTCCTATTAGGGGTACCGAGCTACTTGGTAAAGTGGAATAATCAGGGGTGCAGCAGAATAGCTGATCGACCGTGACTATTCTCCCATCCAATGGAAATAGGATGAGTCGGAAGACCGAAGATACGATGGCGGTCATAGCATAAGACCAACTGCGACCGAGCAATAGATTATAGTCGAGATGACGCTCTACGACTTCCACGTCCACGTTTACCGTTTTCCCACTCAGAATGATGGGAAAGCTAGCAAGGTATCCTTTGGGTAGGAACGTGTGGCCATCGAAAGCTTTGAGGGAATTCTATGGCGGGGATAGAGTAGGAGAACCTAAATTCAGCCAGCAAGCTTGTGACATAACGCAGGTCGAAGCACCTTCGTCTATGACAGTGCGATGGATGGGTCTCCCTTTCGACACAACCTGCACCTGGAATGCGAGTTGATGCGAGAGGCAAGGTTTAGCCTTTTCCATATCAAAGACTGCTAGCATGGAATCCTAGGGATCTATTCCACCAATGGCCGAAAGCAAGGCTTTCCTTTGTGCTGGACAGGTTTGTAATACTTCAAGTGCAGACATAGCTGACGGTGCCTGTGCCAAATCTTCTATAATATTGTAGTTTTGGGCTGCACGTGCAGAGGTATTATGAGTCATGCGTCGAAGTGTCCCTTTAGGGGGACGAATTACAGGTTCAACAATAGGCCTTTCGATATGCAAATCGTTGGGCGGCGGCGGATTGGAACTAGTTCCAGGTTCCTGAGCATCTATGGTAGGAGTTCCATAAAGCTTGGCGTGAGTTTGAAGGTCAATACTCTCGATGCCATAAATGGCAGATGGTCCTTCGCCGGAAGGATACGAACCACCATTGCCCCGTTGATGGGGTTGTGGCGGGTTGTCAACCATATGTTGATGTTGCTGCTGTTGATTTGGGAAAGGATTGTGAAGAACGGCAGGTGTTCTCCCAAAATCCTTGTTAGCAATAAAATCGGTGCATTTCTGCAACCGAGGACATTTGTATGTCAAGTGGTCCTCCGCACAGATTTTACAAGGAAATCTCATGGGTTTATCCTTTCCTTTTTCACTAGCAGCATTTTTCTGATTAGAGTTATTCTGATTATTCGACTGCTCTTCTGAAGAAGATGTTTTCTTCTTATTCTTCCTATTTTTCCCGTTGGGTTTTTGTGAGGTTTGCACCGAATTTACCTCAGCGGAAAGGAGAGGAGTCGTTTGATGGGGGGCGGTGGCAGCCAAGGATGGCTGGGAGGTTTTCCCCCGAGACTGATTGGTGGCTACACCAGAGATCGTGCCAACGAGACCATCGGCATGAGCTCCTGTTTTCTGAGTAGCCGGAGGGTTCGGGTTACCAGGGGCATGGGGGAGCAGATCGTAAAGCGTGCCGGATTGTGAATAGATTAAATCCAGGTGCTGGGCACGACGAATACATTGATCTTCTGTCACTGCACCAGAAAGGCCAATGTCTTTAGAGATGTGGGGTAAAAGAGACTTGCAAAACCAATTTTCCAAGAGATGGTCCGGTATTGGCGCTTTGACGAGCCTCCTCCTACGTCTCCATTCATGAATATGGTCGGAGATGTGGGTGGCGGTGTCTTGGCGCAGTGATGTTAACAATTCTGTGCCGGTTTCCATTCTAATTGGTAGTTGAAAGTTCTTTAAGAACTCCATCTCTAAAGCGCCAAACGTATTGATGGCGGCTCGTGGTAATTCAATGTACCACTTGGCGGCATTGCCTGTAAGGGTGCGGGAAAACAGTCGAAGTCGGACACTATCATCTACCATGGAATTGGATATGGACCACAAATGGAAGGTAGTGATGTGTGCGGCCGGGTCGTCCCCATGCTTCCCGTCGAACTTCGGGATATCGGACGGAATCTTATGAGGAATTGGAGGCCAAAGCGAGTTGTGGTTGATGGGGTCGTTCGTCAGCTTATGGATGTCGAGTATGTCCAAAGCTGCTAAGAATGGCAATTGTGGATTTTCCCCCGAGTCTAACCAAGGCAGTATGGGCTGACTATTGGGACCATAGGGTCCTCCCATCCATGTGTTACCAGAAGGGTAAGTGGGACTTTGATAAAAACCTCCCATAGGTGGAGGAGTAGGAACATACGGTTGCTGTCCATAGGGCATAGTGTATTGAGGGGAAAATGGTTGGTTTCCCCCAGCGTAAAAGTGCCCTCCCACTCCAGACGGAGGTTGGGTTTGGTTAGTCCAAATGGATGCAATAGAGTTTTCCGGAGGCATACTAGTATTTGCATAATTTGGCAACGGTATAGATCCTATACCTATGTTTGAACCACTTAAGGGGATAGTATTTACAATGGGTTGTCCCATTTGTCCTAAGGATTGCATAGGAAGAGAAATATTCCCTGCTACCTGTGTACTGATAACACTTCCCCCTGGTATAGTGGCCAGGGGGTTTGAACTCAACAGAGGGTTCCAACCGAAAGGATTGCTAAAGGGCACCGAAGTAGTCGTGTTCATGGGAGGAGCTACCATGGTCCCCAACGTGGTCACGGTAGGAGTAGATGCCGAAGTGTTCGGTAAACTACTGACAGTTGTGTTGACCATAGGGTTGGGGGTAGGCATATGTTGACTACTGGGGTTACCCAGTAATGGCATGGAACTGATCACTGGCGGGGAGGATGGTGGCGAACCAAGGAGGGTTGCCATTGGCATCGTCCCTGTGGATGCCGGTGGACAAATAGATGTTGGTGTTGCTGCAGACATATCTTGGCGTGGTGGGATCTGGAATATCACAGGTCCTAACAGATCAGTGAGCAGAGGATTGTAGTTAGGTACCACGCCTTCAGTGAAAGGGTCCTCCGGGAGTTCCGGTTGATAAGGGTCTATGTGATAATCCAGATTAGTCAGAGGAGACTAATCTTTCGTAGAAGGCCCGGGTTCACCAAGGTTCAATCTTTCCTCTAGGGTGAGAGGAGGTAGACCTTGCTGTCGTCGAGACAGACGGCGTGGGTCAGGGGACGCCACAGTGACTGGTTTAATTTTAACAAATTTTTAAAATGTGATGTATTATGAAGTCTCAAATGACAGTATCCACACAACTACTAAAAAAAAGAAAAGACTCTCTAAAATCAATCAGCAAGCAACCAATATAGGGTGCCCTATCTAAGTACTACCGTTCACTGGTGATGAAATCCAGTCTCACAATAGCATACAGAGAGGGTTGGTCGAAAGTACAGTTATGGTTACTCTAGAGCTTCGCCTGAACCCCAGACGATAGGTGTAAGCACTCTCGTGAAGACAAGTACCCTCCTAAAGAATGAAGACAGAGTAGGTCCGTCTGTTTCAGGTACCAGGACAGCCCGTCCCAGTCACCTTGTGTAAGTCCCTAAAAGTATGGCCACTAAGGATACCTCAAATCACAGACATCATCAGGGGGGTCCACGGTCAAGGACAGTGTGATATATGGGCAGAATACCTAGATCCCCGATCTAGTTTCGACATCCTTGAAGGGAACCCCAATATATAACACACCCACAGGATGCCGTCGAAGGCGGGCTACCTTCTAGTGCACCCAAGTGTTGTCTCGCGCTGAGCTACGGTAAAGGAACGGTCCCAATAATGTGAGTGCAGCAGGATTTCACTCGTTAATGACTCTAGTTTTCAAGTTTTGAGATCTTGGGTAGTTTTCTCACTTTCCTAACCCAAGATCCTAGCTTGAACTACTGTTTGTGTGAGCTCAAAAAGAGTTATTAGATTGATTTTATTATCGCTTTGTTTTTAGTGTACTTTGTTATTAGTCTTGCGGAGGGGGAATGGACGTATGAAGTATAGTGAGACTATTGACTCAATAAACCATGCAAAACATGCTCTAACTATTAACTTCAATGAAGAGTGTTTCTTTATCAATCATCCATCCACCAACATGTAAATAACACAACTCAACTTTCAAGATTCTGACTTCTATCTACCTCTTTGACAGTCTGTGAACTAAACTTTCAGAATAAACTCAACTAAATGCAGAAAGAAAAAAAAAATTTCTCTTTAAAAAAGTAAATGCTTTGCACACTAACTAAATAAGAGAAACAAATAATCAATGCCAGCTTTAGCAGACAAGCACAGGGATTCAGTCTGTGAAAGGTACTGGTGGCCAAAAAACTCAACAGCTAAAACACAGTCACAGTAGTGAACAACAGGGTTTTTGGCTGGGTAACGCTCTGTCTGTGAGAAAATACAACGTTATAACGCACTGTATTTAAGCCTAGACCACGTTATAATGCACTGGATGAACTGCATAGGTCGCGTTCACCAGGGAAAAGCTCTTCAGTTGGCCAGACAGGAACAGGGTTGAAATCTGCAAGCATTTGGTATGTCTACTGGGCATCAAAAAATGGTCAGAAGGATACTGAACAGAGGAGAGAAGAAATGAAGGGAAAAATAGTCCGGAAACTATGGGGACACTCCCCAACGGAGTCGCTAGTTCTGCTATAGGGTAAACTGCTTGGGTGGTTGGTTTTCGTATATCCCTCTCAGGGCTTTCCGGTGCCCGAGGCAGACAGTAAGATTAGCTATGCTGTTCACAAAGATGGCATGAGCATGTTCATATTAGCTTGAAATAATTTGAAGGAATACAATAGAGAATTACCTCTTTGAAAACTTTAGAATCCTTTGGAGAGCGCTACGCAGCAAAGCAAGAGTCCTTCTTCACCGGCTCCAAATCTGAGTCCTGCGATCAGTCAAAGCACCCGCGTAATTTCTAATATAACAAGTATTCTATCAATTAAACCAATAATAAACATCTAGATTATACACATCTGAGCCATTCATATCATACTAAGAAAATATTGAAACAACAATATAACATTAAGCATCGAATGGACAAAACGAACATAATTCTATTGATTTTGAAAGAAGGAGGATTACAACCATCGGTTGTACCAAGCCCTCCTCAGTCTCCCAATCTCTCTTCTCTATCAAGTGAAGAAGTCCAAGCCAACAAACTCTTTAGGAGCCTCTTTGACTCTTGGCCTTCACAATGTCACACTATTCTCTATTCCACAAGTATACAAGAACATTGGGCAATCCTTCAACCTTCAATTAAGAGCCTTCAGCTCCTTCTTATAGGAGAGGGAGAAGGCCATTGTTGCCCTTCTCTTTCCACTAGTTTGGAATGGAAAAAACTTAGATGTTTCTTTGATCTCTATGCTTTTGCCTCCTTTGGAGTTCAGTCTTCTATGGCAATGACCAATAATGAACTGGTGCTTCTGCAGTTTCCTTTGTGAACTGACTCCTTTGTGAGGGAAAGTCGTAGATTCAAATCATTCTCCGCGCTCTTTTCCCAATTAAAACTTAAAACACGGGTAACACTTCCCTCCAGTGTAAACAGAGCATTGCCCTAGCCACTAACACGGCCAATGTACTGATTGTCTGCGTTATAACACTCTTGTTCTGTTCTATATATGCGTTACCTTGGCAGAAATAGGTTTAATTTAGGTCTTTGTACTTCTTCCATATTTATGCTCTCTGAAGTAGTTGAGGAGGTATTTTGACTGTAAAAGGAGGCCCTATTCAGATAAAATCCAAATTTTGGAAGGTTAACGAGCCATGTGGCAACCAAACATTGGCCGTGGTTCTCCCTAATTGGACCACATCATGAACCTTCCAGTAATAGAAACAAAACCTTCACAATGATAAAAATGAGAGAAGTGTTAACCAACCACGAACCACATCGACACAAAAAGCACATTCACCCACCAAATATTTCCTAGTCGGCCATCTGATTTCTCACCCGGTGTATCCACTGCGACTCAAAACTTTAAAATTTTTAGTTTTTTACCAAATCGGTATGAATACGATATCGGGGGCATATGATGTCGATTGAGGTAATGAAACGAGTTGATTTGGATTCAAGGCGACGATATATTCTCTTTGCTGCCGGTGTCGGTCTGTTTGAGCAATTTTTAAATTTGAGCATTTTATTGATCCACGGTCCGGGATTAATGGGGGGATTCGTCGAAAGAATGGGTTAGGTCTGTGCTTCTGTCCCCTGGACCTCTTTTGGATGTTACCCTTGGATCTTAGTCTCGTGGGATCTCTTTTACTGACCATTTTGTTTTAGGGTGGTACTACATGGGGAACCCTGATTTTGGTTGTGTGGTCCCACTCCCTCATCCACATATATCACTCCCGTTCCACTTATTATAACCCCATTCATCATCTTTCCCACCTGGGTCTGCATCTCTTCATTGAGTCCACATAGGGTTAGCCTCCCCTTGTCCACACCTTGGTAGGGCCTGGAGCGATGCCTTGTAGGTTGATGCAACTAAAAAGAAATAGTAAAATCTATAATTGTATACATTCAACGAAATATACCACAAAATGAAAAATATGGGCCGGGGAAAAACATATTTATCCACTTTTTAGGAAACATCTAATGTATGAGAACCCCATTCCCATGGCCATCACCCTGGTTCCTATAGGCTCTAGAAGAGCCTCCGTTATCATTCAAGAACCCAGGATTGTCCCAACTCCCGGCGGGGAAATGAATCACCCTATCGTAAATGGGATATCCAGTGCTATACCTTACACATCATGCTCTTATCCCTTGAGCTTCGAGCAGTTAATCAAAGAAAAATCATAAAAGGCAAAAGGCATATGAAGGGTGGAAAAATCAAGGCCGAGGTTTCTCATGCACCATGATTTCTCTTGATGCAAGGATGTTTTTATCCTAAGCTTGCCTGTTGTAATCTCCCTCTCCCTCTCCTGTGGTGGACTAAATTTGTTGGATGGCCCAGGTGAGTCCCCTCTATCTTCAGCTCCGGATCACACACTGCTTGTATTGCTTGGAAATTCTGGCCAGCATAACAATGTGTTCACCTATTATTCATCTTATGGTGGCCTTATAAAGGAGATTTCAAATCCTCCTTCCCTCCCTTGGTACATTATGGATGGTGACCCAAGAGAGGGGTATGACTCCTTTGTGTGCTCCAAATATTCCATTGTGTGCTCACTTGATGTTTAAGGAGGCGTTGGTGGCTGTCCTTAAGCAGCTTCAAGTTTGGAATCACTTGTCCTTTGCTTTGTGTGGTCCTAGAAAGCGACATTTTTCCATTCCTAGGATTGCGTGCATTTACAGCCATAAGGCGCTCAAAGGCACTCTTCACGAAGGATAATTCGTGCAAAAGCATTTAGGACTTGTTCAAATTTGATTTTTCCTCAGACCTTAGAGATTTTTAAATACTTTGCAAATTCTGTAATGTCTTCCAACCCTATAAATCCTTCTGCTTGACATTAGATAATGTCGTCTTCTGTTGTACAATTTTCCAGTGTTAATAGTTTCCCCTTAATGTGTGAGGTTTAGGAAGAACTATATAGCCAAAATACATTATAGTTTATTTTCTGTATATCGTGCGTACAAAGAGAGAGAGACCTGCATGAAGCTTGGAATTGAAAACACCCTGCACCGGTTCCAAGAATGACCGTGTCTTAAAGGACCCCTGTAAGAAAATATAATACAATAAATATACAAATTTTCTACGAGGTGGGCATGTCCCATGCTTGTGATGTTGTGGCTAGTTAAAAAAATCTATTTGACAGATATATGTTATGTCTGTATCACTGATATGGTAGTGATCTGGTGGTTGTTGACGATGACTGTTGATGCCCTCAGGGGTGTTTTTTCTTTGAAAATAGGTGGAATATGGTACCCATATGTGTAAACTCGGTATGGCATATAGCTGCAAATTGTACGCATAGGTGTTGGTTGGGACCTTCCCGTGTAGGCATTGCTGAAAGAGACGCTTATAAAGGCACGGGTCTTCCACGATTTGATCAAAGTGCAATGGTTGTAAGGTACGATACCATCTTGACATGAGAGCTTTTATTGCAGTTGAATTTCAAGAGGATCGATCACATCTATGGGCAATGATGTCTCCCATAGTTCCACCCAAGGATGCCCCTTTTTTGGAGAGGGGTAATCCAAGGTACCACTTCCTTTTTGGAAAATGGCTGTTAGAGTCGACAAAAAGGAAGCCTCAACCAAATGAGGGGTCACCGACCTAAGGGATCGGGGACCTAGATGTGATGGGTTTTGTTAAACACCATGTTAAGCACACACATAGTGTGGGGAAAGATAAACACACACACACAAGAGACTCAACACAATGAAGGATAAGCATGAGGCTTTCTTATTTTTCCATTATACATGATGTACATTTATAGTACAATGGTGTGACTCTTGGTTTCACATTCCAAGGTCACTTGGACTCCATTGTGACTTTTCACATTCCACACCTATCCATGTAGGTTAGGTGTTCCAACATCCCCCCTTAATCCGAAGGGGTATGTGTGAGTCCAAGAAAAGAGTTGTAATACAAATCTGCAAAGTATGCATGGCAGCACTTGGGCTGAATCAACTCTCTGAAATGTTGGAAAAAAGAGGTGGTTTAAGGATGACCACCAACACTGGAACACAATACTTGTTGCAGTTCCCGGAACTCTTCCAAAACTGGCAAGAAGCTGAAAGCTTCTGCTAGAGGAATTGTCCCTCATAAAAAAGGGAGACCTTCAACCTAAAAGAAGGGAGGTCTACTACCTGTGATAGTTTTAGGATTACCAACAACTCTGGAATGCTTGAAGCATTTCCTGGAACTCAACCAAAGCTGGCAAGAAGCTGAAGGCTTCTGCTAGAGGAAGTGTTCCTCATATATGAAAGGGGGACCTTCAACCTAAAAGAAGGGAGGTCTGCTACCTGTGATGGTTTTAGGTTATCCATCATCCAAAGATGATGGTTTGAGGTTTTCCACAAACCAAAGGCATGCTCATGGGCATCCGTGTCTCTGGCTACATCTTTGAATCTGGAATGACGAATTGTGGCTTAGGCTCGCTTGAACTGTTGTGTCTCTGGCTACAACTCTGAACATGGAATGAGAGATTGTGGCTCAGGCTTGCTCGATCTGGCATTGAAGCTTGTACATGACCACCATTTTCCCCCCTGTCAGGGACAAGGTGAGATGATGGCGAAAAATCAACTGCAAGTTTGCTCAATATCTAAGAACAAGTTCTGACATGTGTCTTAAACATCTTCTTGGCTGTTGATGCCCATTGCCAAGAAGCGTTCCATCCAAGATGAATCTTTGTTCTTGCAGGAGGCTTGTTTCTGAAGCATCTGTCTAAAGAATGAGTGTGCCGACCACAGTGCTTACATGGATGAAGATCTAAACAATGATCCTTCATATGGCCAACTCGATCACAGTGTTGGCATTTTACAATCTATTGTTGTTGTGGAAGTGGAGCAGGGTCTGGAACAACTGCAGGTGAACTGTCATACATGAATCTGGCACTCTGAAATATGATGGGCTTGGTGTAGTCTGGAATATGAAAGGACACATCATTGTCATATCCAAGACCAGTTCGGTGCTTGTTGTGGACAAGCTCTTCCCAAGGTCTGATGATGGGCTTGAGAAGTGTAGGTTGAATTGCTGCATCTGCATGTACATATGCTTAGTATAATGAACTGAATGGGAATCAACTGCAAATTTACTGTCTTGCTAATGATGGGAGTCTTTCTCAATCTTCTGAACAGAAACAGGTTTAGAATGGTGACTCTTTGCTGAAGTTCGTCTTGTTGGAGCTGAGATTCCAACTGCAAAAACTCAATCTTTTCTTGTGCATCTTGCAAACAACTTTGAATGTTACAAAGAGCATTCTTGCTCATTCTTATCATATCATCAACATTGGAATGAATGAGGTTATTCAACAACTCTAATGCCTCATTGATTTTAGCCATTTTCAACAACTTAGGCTCAAAAAATGAAAGGGTGTCGGCTTCAACCGAAAATGCACCCGTTTAGAATGTGATTCAACAACAAATACAAATGACTCTAAAGAGCTTCCAACTATGGAAATCTCAAAGTACAAAATGTGCTCCTCAAATGATGGAGGACAATCAACAACAAGTTACATCAACAACTCAAATTTACTGATTGCAACTATGAAGAAGATGCAAATTCCACTCACAATACAATTTCAATATCTCTGCAAAAATATTTTGTAAATGTGCAGCTGAAAACACTATGCAAGAGGCCTTTAAGGCAGCTGAATTTTTTTTCTTCAAAGAGATGTTTTGCACCAATAACAACTTGTCTTCACATGTCAATCTTTTTCAGAAAATCACCCTTTATGCCACAAATCATATAATGTAGATTTGCAATTTTCTCTATGTATTCAGTCCATCTGCTCACATGTCATTTCCTCTTTCTCTGCTGTTCATATTCTCTCTTTCCTCTCTCTCTGCTTTTTTTTTTTTAAATTAATTAAAAATTAATTAAAAATAGAAATTAATTAAAAATGGAGGGAATATAAAAGTGGAGGGAAATTTATAAGGAGGGGGGAAGATTATATGGAGGGATTTTTTTTTCTTTTTAAATTTTAACAATTAAAAAAATGAATTTTAGAGAGGGGAGGGATGATAATAAAATCGAACTTTAAAATTAAATGAAAGGGCGTTATTAGTGATATGAGGGGGCGGTATTATATATGTTCTTAAAAGAAATTAAATGGGCAGTATTAATGATAAGGCCGAGTGTGAGATAGGCCGTGGAGAGGGTGGGAGGCCGTGCGTTGAGAGGTAGTCGGGGGGGGGGGCCTTGGAGATTAGCGTAGGGAGGGGGTTCAAATGTGAGCAGGGTAGAGTGTAGGGAGGGCAAGGTAGGCGGTTGGGTTGCAGTTGGGGTTGGGGTCGGTTGCAGAGGGGGTGGGTGTGAGGAACGGCCGTGAGGGGGAGCCGTTGAGAGGGGATAAGATAGGGGAAGCAAGGGGGCGGGGAAAAGGAGTGAGGAGTGTAGCACGGTTAAGGGAGAAGGGAATGGGTCTGTATTGCAAGTGGGCGGGTCGAGAGTGCAAGGGGAGAGGGGCCGAGAGTCGTGGGTAAGGTATGGTGTAAGGGAGTGGCCAGGTATGGTGAGGGTCGTGGTGAGTTATGAGCGTATGGGGTGTGAGCGTTGGAAGTGTAGAGTGGTGGGTTGTAGAGGTAAAGGGGGTGCCGAAAGGCCAAGTTGCAGAATTTTTTTTATTTTTATTTTTATTTTTATATTTTTATATTTTTTAATTTTAATTTTAAATTTTTCATTAAAACAATAGAGAGCAGTGAAAGATCAGAAATTTCACAAATGTGGCAGAAAAGAGAGAGTATTTTTTCTTCGAGCAGAAGAATATTGGATAAATGCAGAATTAGAGATTTGTAGAAAACTCAAAAATATTTCAGTGAAAACTTAGAAATATTTCCAGTAGCCCAGCATCAGGAAAATGGAATTTAAAAATACAGAATTTTCTAGAAAATTTTAGGAGTAAAAAACCCTGAAACTTCTTCAGAAACTCAATTTAAATAGTATTCCAGCAGCTCTTCAAAATGGTGCAGAATTTAAAATGCACAAATTGCAGGAAGAATGAGCAGTGAGAAAACCTTCAGATGCACAATGATACTTTTCTTCAAAACCAATTTCTGAATGCTGCCACGGATTTTGAATGCGGCAAAATGATTGCTGCAAAAACTCTCTAAATGCTACAAAAATGCCAGTAATTTTTGCAGATATGCACAGGCCATAAACACAAATGGCTCACTCAATGTTGAGTTGGTTATGAACGTATTAGCTCTAATACCATGTTAAACACCATGTTAAGCACACACATGGTGTGGGGAAAGATAAACACACACACACAAGAGACTCAACACACAATGAAGGATAAGCGTGAGGCTTTCTTATTTTCCATTATACAAAGATGTACATTTATAGTACAATGGTGTGACTCTTGGTTTCACATTCCAAGGTCACTTGGACTCCATTGTGACTTTTCGCATTCCACACCTACCCATGTAGGATTAGGTGTTCCAACAGGTTTAATATAGGCATATTGGCGAGGGGTGACTGAAAACTGATGATGGGGATTCAGTGGCCTAAGGCTGGAGAATAATATGTAGCTTGGTGGCAGTCATAGTTATTTCTGATGGGGAAATCCCTGGAGTCGGTAGGATTTCCAGGGTGGGTGTAAACTGGCTATGAATGTCATCGTGGCTTGTGCATGGGGGTGTAATACTCTGACCAAGGGTGTTCAGGGACTGCTGCCATGGTAGAAAAAGATGGATGGGAGGGTGAAGGACGTAGTGCACCATTCGAGGTATTTGTACACTTACCAAAAGAATAAAATAATGAGGTTTGGTTTGTACAAAGCACAGAGATGGGTACCCCTAAAAATGAAGGTGTTCGCTCACTGATGTTGTGAGGAAGGTGTTTTGTTGAGGGTGGGGGTCCCATTGGTTGGTCTCATGTGTGGGGTTGATGAAGTGGATGAAAAAGTATCACAGATGCGATTATGCTGGTGGAGGTATGATGGGCCAAATGTGAGGCGCGGTAATGCACTTTTGATCTCCTTACACAACTTGATCGTCTGGAAAGGGGGTTTTAGGTTGTATGGTAAACTTGACCTTATGCATGGTGAATGGATGGGCATGAAATGCTTCCCAGACTAAAGTGGTATGGCCATGGCGTCGCTTTTGCTGTGATATATGGTCTATTGTGGGTGACAAGCACTATGGAGGGGAGGCTCTATTGACCAACGAGGATGTTTATCATGTGCAGGGTGAGGTTATGATAAACATGGTCAGATATGAGGACCCTATGGTTTATTTCTGATGGAGAAATGATGTCAGGATATGCAGAGTTCACTGGGACTCTATAATGCTGGGGGTAGAATGATACTTGCTCTAGAACTTTCAGTAGATGGCGTTGTGGATGGTTTGCGAGCTTTTCCTGCAAAAACAACTACCTCAAGTGAAACCATCTTCTTTATTAAATATTATTGAAAGTCATGAGCTTTAAAAAAGGAGATGAGAGACGGATACATGCTGGCGCTAAAAAATTAATTTTTTGGGAGTGCGATTATGTGGGATCGCCTATGTTTGTTATGGAGTGCTGATCACGGTGCAACTTAGGGTTCGACTAACGGACCTTCTAATATCTTGTTATGGTCCTCCCAAGTTTTTGAAAAGGGTGATATATAGGTGAATATGGCCCTATTTCAATTCATTTGTAATTTTTGAGTTTTTGATAGGTTAGAGGCTTGTGCGTAGCAGTTCTTGCCTTTGCGGTCAGCCTGAGTACTAGGGATTAGCAATACCATGGCCAGGTAACCTCCATGACATCCTACACTTTAATTTTTCCAGTTTGATGGTGTCGGGGTCCGTACAGACTGGGTTTGTACGGATTTTGGGTGTTTTTTCCCTAGATTGGGAGGGCGGTCGGGGCAAAGGCGTGCTTTCTTTGTGCGTATTTTAGGGGGATAAGCGCATGAAAGTGCTATGTTCCCCTTATTTGGCACGCCTTAAGCGCGCCTGTGCAAAATACAGGTGCGTGCTAAGCACGACTATCTGAGGGACAGGCGCACAAAGTCGAGGCGACAAAATATTTTAGTTTTTTGGCTATTTTTGTGTTTTTTCTGTACTGATGGGTACCTATTTTGATGACAGGTTATTGTGGAGGGAGTGGGATTGGCTCGAGCTCCATACCGCACTAGCTGCTATTACTGGGGCACACCATTAGCTGGTGCAATGGGGGCTCCTGAAGTTCACGAAGAACAAGCTTCTTTGATCGTAAGACCGATTGCTACGCTACTTGATCCGACACTGGTGCAAGAGGCACAACATGTTCGTGTTGCGGGGGACGAACCTAGCCATCCATCCCGAGACATATGTGTACTTTGTGTTCGGGTTACTGCCTCATGGTGAGGCGCTGAGGTATCCACTCCCTTCCGGGAGAGTGGATCTGGAGAGGTTTCAGAGGCGTCACTGTGGTGGGGCACCTTTTATAGAGGGGTGCATCAGCATTGCATCCGTGACAGTTTTGGCAGAGCGATGTGCTTTGGAAGTGATTGTACGACTTGCAGGGTAGTCGGCTCCGCATCGAGCATCAGGCCCGCAGTTTGGAGTACTACACTGGTTGAGGTCCGAGAATTTCTATGACTTTTCCCGCTTTTTCTATGACGGGATGGTGGCGCAACTCAACAAGGTCCATAGTGGATCGAAGTTGTTTGCGTACACCAGCATTTTGTGTAGCATTATGTATGAGAGGGTAGTGTTGCTGAGGCTAGTGGTGGCGGTGCCTCCTGTGGGGCCACGAGAGCCTCGTATGAGGTGGTGGGATCTGGTGATGCCGCGAGGCGGTGGTGGCATGGTGGGGCATTATTGGAATGCCACGACATAGGCCTGGTTTGAGGTGAACCCGTAGATGTTCTTCCCATTCCCATATGCCGGGATGGACTTCCGAGGGGGTCCAGACATGGGTCTCCCTTTTGGTTATTTTTGGGGGCCCACAGGTACGTTGTGTATGTTTTTTGATTTTATTTGAGTATATATGTACTTATGTGTTTTGCTAGTGATACTGACATAGTTTTGGTTACTCTTGCAAATGTTGGTGAGGTGGGTCGCCCAGTGGCTCGGTTGGCTGGCCACGATCCTTTATGACAACCTACGGGTGGTCAGGGAGGAGGTGCTACTGGAGGACCTTGTGGTGGTGCTTGCCCTTCAGGAGAGGACAGCAACTCGGCTGCTACCGAGGCTGCGGTTGAGAGGGATTGTGCTGACGTAATAGTGGCATGTGCAGATACGGTGGATGCTCATATCGCGGAACTGACTACTCGGGTGTCAGTTCTAGAGGATGCTTGGGGTCAAGTGGACCGCTTGACCCAGGGGATGCCCACTCGGGGATTTATTGATGACCTTGATCAGGTATGGATGGAGACTGTGATGGCCCGCGAGAGGGACTATCACCCTGTTTTATGTCGGGTGGCAATCTCGGTGGTGACGACAACTCCAGTGGTGGCATCAGGAGCAACTGTGGGTCCAGGTGTCCCTCTTGAGGGGGCACCGCCCTAGAGTATACTTGTACATGGGGAAAGCACCATGTGGATGCTTCCCCTATTTTTGACGACTTTTTGTATCTTTGGGCTGGTCGTTGGGTCAGCGACACTATTTTTTGTACTCAAACATATACATTGTGATATATATACAAGAGATATTTTTTGCGGCTCTACATGATGTGTCACCTATTTTGGTTTATATATGATGTTATAATGATGGGTATCTATGTTTTTGGTTTTTATGTATAATGGTTTATTCGAGATGTATTCCAGTTTAGAATATTGTTGGCTATGCGATCAACTACTTGGTTTTGACTCCTTGGTACATGTGCAAATGTGATATAGTCAAATTGTCTGCTTAAACTTTTTTCACACAAATATTTTCTAAACAGATGTGTATCTCTAGTCTCAAATGTTTGGTTTAATTGTGACACTACTAGCTGGGAGTCAAGGTAGACATGCATATGGCGTATGCCCTGATGGAGGGTGTCACACATAAGTCCGATGACGACATCATATTCTGCTTGATTTTTTGTTGCTAAGATGATGCACACACCGTTTGAGCAGAGTGGTGATCGGTCAGGGTGGTAGATGACCCAAGCAGTTGCGGCTAAAATTTGAGACCATCTTGATGCTCCGCCAGCAAATCCAAAATAGGGTTCAGGTTGGTGATCCATGGTGGAACTTTGAGCACTTTTAAATAAGTCTTTTGGTAAAAATTTTTCAGTGGTTGGGGTTTTGTACGTTTGCTATAGGGAAGGGATGCTTTGGCCCTTATGGGCATAATTTCTTGAGGTAAAGGCCGTTGATGGGGTTGTTGAGGCATGTCCCATCTATTTTCGTCAAGATGTATGCCCCCTGTCGGAGGTAATATTTGATGATGTAGGGTCCTTTCCACTAGGTTTCGAACTTTCCTAGCCCTATGGCTTCTTTTGTGACATCATAGCGGAGGACTAGCTCTCCCTCGGTGAATGAGCGAGGGTTGATGTGGTGATCGAATGATGCTATTACCATTTTCTTGTGGGCCTCGTTGTGTTGCAGCGACTGTCGTCGACTTTTGTCGACAAGCTCTAGTTGTACTAGGCACTGTTCTACAGGCCGGGTATCATCAAGGAGTTCTATGGTGACATGAAAATTTGGGATATTGTGGAAATCAATGCAGAAGCGCAAAGTAGCTTGATTTTTTGTAACAGGAATATAGTGGAAATATTGTGATGTGGGGGTGGATGCAATCCTATTTTCGATATGTGATGATACAAATCGTATATGGTGGATTGTGTCATCGACGTTTGATGGGGAAAGAATCTCCGTAATGGGATTTTGTGTTAGCGCAAGGTTGGGTTCCTCGCTAGGATGGTAAATTTCCTGTAGGTGGAAATTGTATATGCCGCAGAGGTGCTTGAATGTTTCCATTAGCAGGCATACCTATGGTGTGTGGTTTTTGCCAATGCAGATAGTGCATGGTATCACGATGCAAACCAATTATATTGTATGGGAATCAATGCTACTTGACGTCCCAGATTTTGACGCTTAGAAATGATCTGTTGTAGAAGAGGTTGTCTTCTGCTTCCATTTCCATGTTTTTGGCTTAGGTGTGTCTAACCCTTTGGGGGAGTGTAGAATCAACGCTTCTCTTACCGCCTTCAGCTTGGGGAGGGGTACACATTTGATCGTATGGTAAAAGTGTAAAAAAATCTGGCAATAGGTGCGCGTAATATTCTCTTGATTGGAGAGAATTTTTTGAGGGAGAGAAGAGACTATGCGAAAACTGTTTGCAAGGGGCTTCAATTCTCTGCACTGGTTGACTCGATGGTCATTCAGGTCGCATAGTCCACATTTTATCCTTGGATTAGCTTGGGTTATGTTTGGTTGGTGTGTCGTCTTGGTTCGCCCACTAAGCCCCTATGGGGGTGGGGTTTTTGACCCAACGGTGTACCTTTTACACCACTTATGGAGGTCATCTTCCCTCTTCTATATGGTATGAATCATGTCGATGGTAGGACGAAGTTGCGAGGCATAAGTGTAGTATCACTCGTAATGGTTTCCTTGACATATTAGGAAAAATATCCTTGATATGGGGGTTCCTTCGTATTCAGTTTGAGGTCTGGTGGGGAACCAATGTCGTAATGCTGCTAAATCAGGACAAGTGGCGACCACATGATTGGGAATTTTGCATAATGTGCATGCTACTCTTTTCTGCAGAGAGCGGTTGAGGGTAACTAAGGGTTCCTTGATTGGTCGCTTTTCGACTGACAAGAACATGATGGATCTGCTCGTCACATCTTCTTGGGTTGTGGAGCTGTCCGTGGACTCCGCATCCATGTCATCTTCTTGGGAGAGGCAGACTATGGCTGAGCATAAACTAGCGAGGGCTAGTCGGAATCAGGGGATATAGTGACAATTCTCCGAAAGGAAATTGTCGGCGCATAACAGACATGTGAATTGCGTTGCCCGCAATCCAATGTAGTAAACCATTTCTATAGGATACCATCTATGGATGAGTTCCAGGGCTGTGCACTCTTTGAGGAAGTGACCATGTTCATCGCACAATGTGAAATGTATAATAGGAGGGGGCATGAATGGGGGTATTTCTTGTGCCCTTCGCTGTTCCTGTAGGTATAGGATGGTACGAGGTTCATTTCCAGATGCCTGGGTGAGGGGATCCTCTTGATAGGATCACTCGATGGCGTGTAAGGAGTCCCTATATCATGGGATCTCTAGGCAGTGATGGGTATAGTGATCATAGTTACTGCAGAGAGCGCATGCGTGATTGGTACACAGTGATTTGCCTTTACCTTTGGTGGTAGGTTCCTTTTTACAGGAACACAACATTGCAATGTTTGTCTTAGATCCAAGGAGTGGTTTTAATTCATCCAGTTCAGGAAAAATATGTGCAGGGTGGCCTATTATGTCGCATATGGTGCAGACTAGTGATTCCCGCTGTATGGCGGGGGTCACCATCTTCTTTCCTCTCTTCTCAGTTTTCTTGGCCGTGATCACCAGTTTTGCAATGGGAATTTCCCTTGCAGAGGTGGTTTCAGCCATTTCAGGGATGAGTGGGGCCTCCTCGGGACTAAGGGGCTTCAATCTTATGGCAGTGACGTAGGTGGCTCCAATTCCTGTTGGGGGAATGAGGTACCAAACTATTATTGCCAATGATATGTTTGGTAATACCAGTGTTTCCAAAACGTGCCGGGAGATGAAACTAGCTGGAGGGTAGAGGAAAGGGGTTTGGGAGGTGGCATAGGCTAGAGAGGCTACTGTGGCCAATGAATTGGTGCCATTACTACTTGTGTCTGTGTCCTGACTAGCTTCGACGCTTGATGTGGAGATCATGCACACCAGAGACCCTGTGACATCGGGCGATGACTCAGGGATTATGGGAGAATATCCTAGGAATGACCCTAGAACGGATGACGGTTTGAACTGGCCGGGGTCATATTCTTGGTACCGTGAGAGAGCATCCGAGGATGTATCTACATAGGGTACGATTACATTAGTGTTTTGTAGGGGTCGTTTCTCACTATGTCTCAATTGGTCTATAGTAATGATGCGGTCCTCGTGGGGGAACATCATGATGCGAAAGATGAAGGATGCTATGGCAGACATGGTGTACATATAACTCCGCCCAAGGAGTATATTTTAGTCCAGGTGAGCATCCAAGACTTCAATGTCTATGTGGATCGTCTTTCCGGCTAAGAAAACCGGGATGTTTTGGTAGAGGCTGATGGGGGTTGATGGACGACCGTCGTATGCTCTAAGCGTAATGACTGAGGGTTTTAGTTCGGGAGACCCTAACTTCTGCCAAACATTTTTGGACATGATGCATGTGGATGCACCCTCATCTATGACACATCAGTGAATTGTGATATTTTGGACTGACACTGGTATCTAGAAGGCGACCATGGAAGGAATCCTAGGGGTGGTTTTGTCTAAGTCAAAAGCCATTAGGCGCGTATCTCCAAGGTCGATAGCGCATAACGCGGAAAGTATGGATTTTCATTGTTTTGGGCATGACTAAAATACTTCAAAAGTTGACATAGCAGCGGGAGATTGTGCTAAATCATCCACGATAATATAATTATGGACTGCTTTGGAGTAGTTTCCTGCTCGCCTATTAGGTCCCTTCGCCATTTTTGGCAATGGTTCTAGGGGCATCTTTGAAATGGTCAAAGGTGTAGTCGGTGGACTGGTACTTTCCCTTGAAATAATGGTGTATGGTGGGGTGTTGTAATTGTGATTACATGTTTGGAAAAATATCTCTTCGCCAATCATGTAGATTTCATGGCTACTTTTCTGGGAGTCGTCTGTATTTTGCTGCTGAGTGCTTACCGTCCCTTGATGGGGGAAAGGTTATTGCATCACAACTGGTTGCTGGGAAGATCCTTCTTGTCCTCGGTGACTCTATAGCTTCTTCAACTTAGGGAGATCGGGACAATGGTGAGTATAGTGGTCGTACTCACCACATATCGAACAATAATGGTTTGTTCGAAGAGGTGGCCTTTTGCTCTGCCGTTGTGCATCTCTCGGCTCCTGGTTCTGATTTTGGTTGGAGTTGCTTCCAACTTGGGATCACAAAGGGCGTTGCTGGTTGTTTCCCACCTGTCCAGGGTTCCCTTTTGGCTTGTTTTTTGATTTTTTCTTCACCACGTTAGGAGGGTAGTTCTCCTGGTTGTATTGGTGTGGTTGGTTTTGGGATGGCTGCACAAAGTTCAACTGTGCATTGGTCTACATAGGCGGGTCTTATGTTGGGGACTGAGCATAACGTGGTCCCTGGTTTGCACCTGGCTGTTGGAGGGGAGCTCTTTCGTTAGTGTTTCTTTCTGCGTACTGGGTCCCCTGAGCTAGAGGCTAAGGTCCTCCTTGGTGATACGCTGACACCATATTTGTCAAATTTTGTTGAGGCATCTGAAGACTTTGAAAACCAGGTTGGGGTACGTTCTAGATAGAAATGTATGCGTAACTGGGGTTTTGACTACTGCTACCTAGGTATCCTTGGGTCAATGACCCAATTGGTCCGTCTGCAGAGTTTGATGTGCTTGTAAATTCTTGATAAGTTTGTAGGCATGGGGCGTTAGGCAGGATGTTGTAAATGTATCTTGAATGCATATAAATTAGTTCAAGCTGCTGGGCTTTGCTGATGGCGTCCTTTTCAGATGTGGGCCTTTGCTGTGCCACATCCTTTGAAATCTCTGCCATAAGAGTTTTCAGGAAAAAATCTAAAAGAACTCGATCGTCAAGTTTAGCTTTACATAAACTACGACGCCACCTCCACTCATGGAGATGGTCTGAGATATGGATGGCGGGGGTTTGTCTAAAATGAGTCAGTAATTCCATTCTGGAATCATGGTGAATGGGTAATTGAAAATATGTTAGGAACGCGGTGGCGAGGGCTCCAAAGGTTCCATGTGAAGCTGAGGGTTTCTCCACGTACCACTTCGCAGCTACTCCAGTCAGAGTGCATTGAAATAGTGTCAATCGAATAGTGTCATCGATGATAATGTTCGATGAGCACCACAGGTGGAAGGTCATGACATGATTACCTAGGTCTTTTTCTTGCTTTCCTTCAAACTTTGGAATATCCAAAGGGATCTTCGTGGGCATGGGAGGCCATGTAGGGTTGTGTGTGATGGGGTCATTCGTTAGCTTGGTTAAATTAGGCAGATTCAACGAAGATAAGAAAGGTGACTGAGAGGTTGACACCATTGTAGTGTGTGAAAACATAAAGTTCTAGTTAGGAGGAGGGTTGGTCTACGACGTACCCTGTTTTGTATTCGGATGGCTTCCCGAATGGGACGCACTCCTCTGCCTCCTATGGGTCATGGGAGGAGTGGTCTGTGTTTTGGTGTTGGGAGACTGACTAGGGTTACCAACTAAGGATTCCCCAATAAAGGATGAACCAATAATGGTGGCAACGTTCCTTCTTAGATGCCTAAATGAAGAAAGACCTGGAACCCCTCTCGATAATGGGGGGAGGTCCAAAAGACACCTAGATCGATGAGGTCCGGTTAGGTCCATTCTGGTGTCGACCAAGTTTGGTTTTAGAAAAATTTGAGAGGATAGAGTCTATGATCAAAGCAATATTCTTGTCACATACATAAAACAAAGTGAAAATAAAATAAATTCTCCCTTTAAATTAATCTATGTGATCAAGCAATAAAAAAAGTGGTTTTTGTTTGTTTGTGTATGATACTCAAAATCCTAGAAGACCTATTCATCCTCACACACTCAAATGTAACTGGGCCTTGAGAAGATATCTTGTGAATGCTGGCACAACGTCCCGTAATAGCTGGCGACACCCCCAGTCAGCCAAAGAAAATCTACCAAGGTAGGGGTAGAGGGTCTAGCGCTTGCCTGCACCGTCACCTATAGGGAAAGGAGGCCCTAGTTTTGGTCACTAAGTACCACTATCCCACGTGAGTTTTTGAGTCTTGGGCTTCTTGGTAAGTCAGCTAACAATACCGAGTATCAGCAAGTCAGGTAGCCCTAACTGATACCTACCCGCACTGCGCTTAAGCCTAACCCCCTTTGAAACGAGTTTCTGTCGCGCTCGGGTTTTCTTTTTCGTGGGTTGATAGGTGGATTTGAAGCTCCCTAAATAGTCAAATTCTATGTTTAAAGATGAATAATGATCAAGGTAGCTTATTGGATGCCTACTTCCTTGATCCTAACTTAAGCTATAAATTATTTTGTGGCCCCTATGGGGACAATTTAGTGAGTTTGGTTAAGTTAGTTTTAGGCGTCTTTTCTTCACTTAGTGAGTGGATGTGTGTGAGCATAAAGTGGAAAAGCACATAGTTTGAACATGTGGATATTCGATGATCCTTTACAAAATACCCTATTTAAACTATGTTGTATTGTTCCTTGCTCAAAAGAAAAACATGTGCGGATTATGGGTCGCTTTCTATTTTTCCTAGTTAATCTATGTGATGAACTATAGGGAGATGGCAAGTTGTGAATAGGGAGTGTTCATATTCTTACCTAGGATCACCAGAGGGTGCAAAGTTAGCATAGATTACTTTCTCTTCTATAAAAAATTCAATCCTAGTCCTGAAAATCCTAGTGCAAAAATTGAACTAAACTAAAACTTTTACACTAGAAAAAAGAAAACTAGCTATGCATGTGTGGTCTTGGGCCACTTACTTTGGCTAGTTATCTAGGTGTGTTAGTACCAAAATTTGCAAAACATAATTTTTTTTCGGAATGCAAGTTATTTCCCCCCCCTACTTAAACTATGTGTGAACTTTGCAAAAATAAACTTGAAATAAAACTGACACTAAGCCTACAAAAAACAACTAAGAGTGAGCTTTAGCAAGCTGCAGGGTACCACAACCAGTGCTGGCAGGTGTATTAGGGGGCTGCCAAGCACTTTAGACGCAGTAAAAGACAAAAATTAGGGAGAAATTTCTCATTTTGTAACCGTACGTAAGGCTAAGATAGGTGCGCTTTCCGTGCCCTGGCTCATCACCGAATGCGCACCCTATGCATTTGTGAGGAAAAAAAAGCGTGCAAATTCCCCGCAAGTAAAATTTTTTAGAGTTGCGTCTTCTTGTACCGTCACTTGGGATGAACTAGGGATTGCAAGAGAAATCAAGGGAAATTCAGCTTCACTCCACAACATAGATAGAGGTCTCTTTCAAAAAGAAGGCACAACCACATAAACTTGGTAATAAAATGTTAGTGGAGTTGCCAACTCGTTGTAGTGTGTTTGGTGCACATATGTACAAAATCACACTGCATTAAAGGGTGTGGGTTTACCCCGTTAAACTATTGGTAACAGTAAAAATAATTGGAGTCAATACATACTATGTAGAGGAAAAACATGCAAATTTAAACTAAAACTAAACTACGTCTAAACACAAATAAAAAAAAAAGCTTCCGAATGAGTCAAACGACAACAATAATGCAAACGGTGGCTCTCAGGCCCTCATTGAGCGCCGGTAGCATGAAGAGTGAAACTTCATCATATCACAAAAGGGCCCCTGCACAATGGTTGCAGGGTCCCTTTCGATGCAAGGATTTTTATCCCAAGCTTCGGCTCCTGCGCCTCCTTTCTACCGTGTTGACCCGAAATCTGGGTGGCCAACAATTGAGTCCCTCTATCTTCACTCTCCGAGTGACAACTGGTATTTCTTGGGAAATTATGGCCAGCATAACAATGCGAACACCCATTCTTCATCTCATGGTGGCTTTATATAGAGATTTCAACCTTCTCCCTTCCCTCTCTTGGTACATGGAGGTTATGACCCAAGAGATGAGTATGGTTCCTTTTGTGTTCTCACATAGTGTCTAAGGAGGCATTGGTGGCTGTCCTTAGGCGACTTCAAGTAAGGAGTGACTTGTCCTTTGCTTTGGTGTGGTCTCAGATAGTGACATTTCACCACTCTCGTGAATGCACGCATATCTAGAAAAAGGCACGCAGTAAGGCGCTCTTATCGAAGGATAATGTGCGCAAATAGCATTTAAGACTAGTTCAAACTTGATTTTCTCAAACCTTAGATATTTTTAACACTTTCCGGATTTTGTAAATGTATTCCAGCCCTCGTAACTTTGGCTTGACATTAATTAATGTCATCTTCGTTGTACTATTTTCTAGTGTTAACACTAACAACAATATATAAAATTTTAGATGATAAAACAAAAAATTTCTCCATTTACTTTTTGGAGTTTTTATCGAATTCTCTTGCTTGAAAATAGAGATGTCCATACTTGGGTTTTTAAGCAAGACCTCCCACTCTTTTTCCTTTATTTTCCGGTTTTTAAACCAACTTTTCCTCGTTTCTCGGTAATACCGTAGCTTCTACGATGAATAACTCTATCAAGACCAACTTGATATCCCCATTTTATAATTTTTATCCAATCATAGGCTCGAGTAAACGATTTAGTGACCTCTCCTTTTCATACCCATCAAGCTTCTCAAAGAACCGTAACCATTGTGCTTGTTGTGATCAGCTTCACTAGGATAGGCTTCAAGAAACGTGGTCCCATTTGGCTCAAGACGCATAATAACTCACATGTTGAGAAGTCTCTAATCCTTAATTTCCATTTTGACAAGATTATGGAGTTTTAGATGAGATTTGGGTAGCGGTTAAGATGTTTTTGGAAAAGACAAATGAAACAAACAACCAAAGGAAATGGGATATGATGAATAAAATGAGATGGGATGTGAAAGAAATGGAATGATATATGGAGGTAGTGGAGTAAATTTGTATGATGGTAAGGTTTTAATGATCAAGTCGATACGTTGTGATAAGACATGACTATAAAATATTTCATAGATTTGATCATGAGAACAATGTCATGTCATGACAAGGGTAATTATTATGTGATATGGTGAGAAATGGTTATTATTTTTAAAATAATCATATATTTATATCATAAATCAATGTTTTTTTTTAATATTTGACTAATATTTACATACCTTTTTATTTTTCCTTACCGATTTGTTCTTTTGTAGGTTGCTAAGGTTGCTCTAGCCGTAATCTCCATTTCAAAGTTGCCTTAGTTGTAATTTGTCAATCTAACCGGTGTATTCTCATGAGAGCTACATATTATTGACAATTTTGTAGCTTTTTTATTTCTGAAAAAAAAGAAAGATGAATAAAAGAAATGGGACAAGAATAGGGGAATTAAAGAAACTAGGTCGCCAAGAATTCTTGGTTTTCAACTTAGATTTTTCGAGGTATGAAACATGGCAACAATGTTGGTTTTCATGTTTATACAATTATATATATATGTGTGTGTGTGTGTGTGTGTGTGTGTGTGTGTGTTTATTATTATTATTATTATTATTTATTAGGTTCTTAGTATTAAGCTCAAAAATGGAAGTGTTCTGTAATCATCCGGGAACTTGAATGAATACTATGTCATTTCCCCGAATCCTAGAGTACTTCTATTTCATGGAAAACCGACTTCGTATGTGAAAGCAGAGCTTGTTGTCCATTTTCAAACATGTAAATTAAAAATGATGTATTAACCGCCCGCCGTCACATTCGTCCCGCTCGACGTGACAGACTTGCAGGGTCAAAGGTTAGTTAAATATCCTACAGTGAATCATATGGTGACAAGTGTCATTCTCGGGATTTGATGTTAAGGTTGGTGATTTGTTTAATTTCTATTGGTTTATTTCAGTTAATTGGGTGTCGACATGTGGCATGCCCGGGAGGCCGCCACGTGCCTCCCCCTGTAAAGTTATATGGTGTCGTAAAATTTTATTTCGAAGGCCGCGAGGCTGAGGCCAATCTTGTGACCTCCCCACACAAGCGCAACAACATACCACCTACACTACACCATGGATCTTACCATCCTATGCACCATATATTGGATTTCCACAAAAGTTGTATGCGGGGGTAAGGTGGGGCCAGCTCCGAAGGGCCGCCCACCGACCCATGTGGACTCGATGAGGAGACTACCGACAGAGAGCGTTAATGCGGAATTAATATTTGTTTAATTAACATTAAACTCTGTTTAATAACGTTAATCACATTTTTAAATGTGAATTGTTAAACACACATTTAGTGCCTAACCCATAATTAACTCTCGCTTATCCCACTAATCTCGATCTTATCTTGACAAGCTTTAGTTGGCTAGAGTCTCGCTATTTTTGCGTAACTCCAAATTCTGGTGGAGTTAATCGATTTCTCTAGTTTTGGAGGGGTTTTTCTCCTTG
The DNA here is from genome assembly GCA_034641835.2 of Pinus albicaulis. Taxonomy (NCBI): domain Eukaryota; kingdom Viridiplantae; phylum Streptophyta; class Pinopsida; order Pinales; family Pinaceae; genus Pinus; species Pinus albicaulis. Next base: position 1,224,748,621 of record CM076572.1, on the reverse strand, counting down.
GCAAAATTGATTTGTTTATAAATTTTGGGTAAAATTCAACCAATTTTGGCTCAAAAAGAGTCTATCTTAGCATATTTGGACATTCCGAGTAGTTCAAAGCAAGCCAGAATAATAGAGGATTGTAAACAACCCTTTTTTTCCATTTTTAGATAATACAAAGGCCCAAGCCATGAATATAGACCAAGGAGATGTAGCTCAAAGAGGGGTGAACTCCTTCATCAAAAGACTATAATAATGGATCATTTGATGGTTTGTTGTACATTTTATTGTTTTTTAGAATTTTGTTGAATGTTAAAATGCTCATGAATTAATATAAAAATTGATGAAATTAATTGGCTTAACACTCACAAACATTTAGGGCCCCCATGTATGAAGGAAATGATCAAGATGTGTTTATAATTTTGAAGATGAAATTAGTAGAACAAAAACGAATATCTGCATTCGTATTAATTTTTTTAAGAAGATAGAAAGTAGTTTGTAATATAAGTGAGAGAGGGGGTAAAATCTTCCATAACCAACCTAAAAATCAATATTATCTTGCGCATTTCTAATAAAATATTCCTTTGTCATTGGTTTATGATATATTCATAATATATGACCATTTACAAGAAAGTTAATTTTTTCTTTATCAATGGTTTTAATTGTGATCGTCTTATCATCAAAGGAAATTTCAATCTCATAACGACCTGTACCTAAAGAGTTTGAAATTTTCCTTGAAAATCTTTAAATTTGGAATAAAAGTATTGCCAAATCACCCGACCGGAACTTCCGTTCTTGATAAACTTATCATTCCATCCGGACTTTTTGTTGAACTATGTTGGTTCTTTGAATAACATTTTGTCGTATCTCATCAAGTTCATTCAATTTCTCCATTCTTTGCTTTTTGTGCTTCCGATAGATTAAGACCCAATTTGACCGTTGTTCTCAAGGTCGTTATTTGAAATTCAATAGAAAAAATATTACTTGCTTCCCATAAACAAGTTCATGAGGAGTATGTCCTCATGTTTCTCCATGTAGTATGATATGCCCATAAAGCTTCGGGCGTTGTTCTTCCCAATCCTTTCTATGAAGATGCATAGTTTTGGTCGAATTGCTTCAAGTACTTTATTAGTTGTTTAACTTGTCCATTTTCTTGGGGATGATATGGAGTGGACTTCAGATGTTTGAATTTTTTATTCCTCCATTATCTTTTGCATCAAGTTGGATGTAAATTGAGTACCTTGATCCGTCACAATTTCCCGGGGACACTAAAATTTATGAAGATATCCTCAAAAGAAATGAAACTACAACATTTTCGCAGCAAACGGAAGTGATTTAGCTTCTACCCATTTCATGACATAATCTGGTACGAACAAGAATGTACCATTTTTCCTTGATGGTGGATTAATTGGACCAAAAAAAAATCCAAAGCCCATTTTTCAAAGTTCAATAAGTTCCCAAGTTTTAGGAGGCATCTCATCCTCAAGGAACATGCTTTCCCATTCTCTTACAACTATCACATGCTTAACATATTCTTTGGCACCCCTAAAAAAGAGAAGGCAAAAATATCCAATGAGAAGGATTTTATAGGCAAATTCTTTTATCAAAAAAATGTCCTCCACATGGTTCATCATGACAAGAATTTAATATTTTCCGGTATTTCATCCTCTCTAACACGCTCTCTTCGAATGATTAAATTAGGTCCCGTTTTGTACAATTCTCCTTTTATCGATGAAAGATGCACCCATTTGAATAACTTTCCTCTTTTTTTCTCTAAGAGACAAATATAAATGTAACTTTCATGTATAGTTAGCAACATTCGCAACCAAGGATATTTAATAGATACTACAAAAGGATATTTGTCATGAAAATTATCTTTACTTTAGAACATCCTTATTATAATTTTGGATTTTAGATAGAAAAATAAGCAACTATATTCTCCTTTTCTAGTCCTATCTAATATATTAATATTGAGTTCTTGTAATAATAATAACCATATTGTAATCGCCATTAGTAATTGATTTATTCACCAAATATCTAATTGTAGAGCGACCGTGTGAATAAATTTTTCATAACCAAGTGATATAATGTCGAAACTTATTAATGGCATGTACAACATCTAAAAATTCCTTTTATGTTACAATATAATTCAACTTTGCAGAATCAAATTTTACTCGTGTAATAAATGGCATATGGATTCAACTCTTTTTGTCCCAATACAAATCCTAAGGTGGTGTCCGAAGCATTAGTTGAAATATAAAAAGGAGATTCCAATTTGGTCCTCTTTTTTAAAATGGGAGCTTTCCAAAAATATTTTCTTTCAATGTTTCAAACAATTTTGACAACCATAATTCCCAAATGAATTCAAAATCTTTTGTAAGTAATTTGAAAAGTGGAGAGGCTATCTTGGTGAAGTATTTTATAAATCTTCCGTAATAACTAGTAAAACCAAGAAAACTTCTAATATCTCTTTGACAAGTAGGAACTCGATAATTTGGAAATAGCTTCTACTTTAGATGCATCCACTTTATTTCCATCCACCGAAATGTGGTGGCCTAAAACAATTCATTTGGTGAACATCATAAAAAAAATAAATTCATCGCTTAAGGGGAGAGGTTTTTTTTTTTATATATAATGAGATTTTTTTCCAAATTTTCGAGAGCTTCCTCAAAAGAATTCCCATAGAAATTAAATTAATCAATGTAAACTTCCACACAATCATTAATTAGATCCGAAAATGCCTAAAATTTCCTTATAATGCTGGGTGCATTACATAATCTAAAAGGAAGTACTATGTAAGAATAAGTTCCCCATGGCCAGGGAAAGTTATTTTATATTGATCTTCTAAAGGCTACTTGGATTTGGTTATATCCACTAAACCATCTAAGAATGAAAAACTTTTCTCTACAAATGTATCAAGGACTTGATCTATAAAGGGAGCAAAAAATGATTTTTCAAGGTGGATTTATTCAATTCCCTATAATCGATGCATACTCTATTTTCAAATTTTCTTTTCGAACAATCACTAATGCAGGAGACCTATCAATTATCCGATATTGGATAAATGAAATTCACAATCAACAATTTTTGTAACTCTTTCTTAACGATTTCCCTTAGATTTGGATTCATCCTTCGTTGAGGTTTTTGAATTGTTCGAGTTTTGTTCAATATAACATGATGCATATAAGTGTTAGGATCAAGTCCTTTCATATCAAAGGTATTCCAATGCATAGGCAAGAGTGAACGTTCTTGTAACATTTTTATCAATTCTTTCTTTTGAAATTCTTACGCATTATTAATATTCAATTTTTCCCCCATAAATATTTCTATTAAAGAATTGCCAAATTTTTTCATAGAATATAAAGCCATTGGATGAGATGATAAATATTCAACATTGCATTGTTCTTGAAAACCTTGATCTTGTTCACAATATGAGGAAGAATCATTATTATTCATTAAATTTAAAATATGATTTGATTCATCTATTTGTGAAGTAGAAAATATTTGTTTTATATCAAAGTCTTCATTATCATCATCTATCCAAACTTCAATTTATACTTCTATTGTTGTTTTTGTAGGGGGATTTTAGTGTGAATTTATTTCCACCCGCAGATAAACATATCACCAGATTTACAACTTATGAAAGCATCAACTATAGCTAACCATGGTCTACCTAGAATCAATGGATGTCCTCCTAATTTATTCTTGGGAGTTAAAATCATGAAATCAACAGGATATTCCAAAGAATCTAAGGAGACAAATACATCTTCTCACACACCATATGATGAGATAACAAATCCGTCTTCGCTATCCGTAGTAATGTTGGTGTGTATTGGAATATTGGAAAGTTTTAATAGAACCATAGTTTTCTACTCATGATATTGATAGTCAGCTCAATTCGATCAATGTGTTTGGAATTTCACTACGAATGTGTGTTTTTAAATGGGGCTACGGGATCTAGATATTTCTGAAGTATTGGTTTCCCCATCATAATATCTCGTAATTTTCTCGACCAACTAGATTTTTTAATTTATTTTCTTTTTCTTCCCCGGTTTTTAATGCTCAACTCCCCGATTTTCTTGCAAATATGGGTATTTCATTTATACTTTGTAAGAGAGGAATTTTGATGCAAAATTCCTAGTTCATCTAACATTTCATATTCGTACAAAAAATGTTTCTCTATTCCTTTGTCAAGTTTTAGCCTTTCAGAAAAGGTAGATTTTAAATTTAAATAGAAGGTTTTTTGCAATGGAGTTGAGTTTATTGAAGTATAATTAGAATTTATAGGGGTGATTTATTTTTGAAGGATTTCTTCTTGATTAAGAGATGTTTTTTCTCAAGGGTTCATCCTCTTTCCCCCGAATAACAAAAGATGGTAACTTCTTTTCCAAAACTCTACCTCGCATCTAAGTTGGACATTATTTAGATCTAATCAAGTTATCATGCATGCTTGGAAATTTTGACCTCTCTATATTGTAAACATGTTGTGAGTTTTTATTATTCGGATTTGGAAGTGCCTAGGTAGGTAGTTGATTGGTTTTTTTGGGGGTAAGATGTGGGTGGTAATGGAAGTGGTTGATTAGAAGGATTAGTTTGAATTTGAGAATGTGGAAAGGAATTCGACGAGGGGGATAATGACGTGAGGTTGATATGGAATAAATGGTTGTTAAAACTAATTATACTAAAGTTTCCTAGGAGGGTAATCGCCAACCTTGTGTCCATAATGGATTTTTAGGTGACAAAATTTACCAAGGAATTGGGTTATTCCAATTGTTCTCGAGTTTGTGTATATGATTATTGTTGAGGGTTAAGACCTTGTACTATATTTGGTTGTTGTGGTTGCCATGGTTTTTTACCAATAAAACAAAGTGATTCAACTGATTTTTCAACCCTTACTTTGCAAGACCGCTTCTTAAGTCCAAGGATTGAAGGGCATACCTTTTGTGTCATGGTTTTATGCACAAATAAAACATATTTCAACACTATCAAGAGGGCATTCCCTTAGAGCATATTTATTTCTCACATCTAGGACAAAAAATCGATAATGCAACATTTTCAACTTTTTCTTGTTTTGAATCTTAAGGGTATCTAGTTGTTCACTAAGAATCCATAAAATATCCGTTTTGAAGTTGTAAAAGAAAAATTCCTATTTATGCTCTACTTCTATCAAGCCTGCGTTCGCATATTTATTAATCCTAGACATAACATGGTCTCTTGGATTTTTCCCAAACTTCTAGCGTTACTCTGAAATATGTGTATACAAAGCTCAAAAATTTATCTACATGATAAATGTGCAACATCTCCCTTCGCCCATTAAATTGAGAATATCTCGCTAAATCCATCTCTAATGGATTTTGTCAAAACATCTTTAAAAGTTTCATCATCTAGATTATGAATTTTAGCCCTTTAACATTATAAGCAAATCTTCAAGATTCATCCTCTTTTTGCATCATTTTAAAGACTTTATATTTAAGGTTATGATGAATACAATAATTTTTGTATTTTTGTAAGAAAACATATTTCATCTTCTTTCCGATGTTCTTATGGAATGTGTTCCCTAATCCCATAAACCATTTAAGTGCCTAGCCTTTAAGAGTGGATGGAAATAATTTCACTTTTGAGAATCAAGAAAGGAGTCATAATACCTACACAAAACTTGAAACTCAAAAATAAATGTTTTAGGATCCTCATGCCTTAATCCATGGAAATTAGGGAGGATGGAGGGTGAGATGTCTTCTTCATTGTGCTTGTGGTATATTTATCTAAGATGGGAAATCCAAAATTTTTTCTTCTCATCTACCAACTCTTATACCTCTTCCTCCTCCAATCCTATATTCAACACTTGTCCTTCCCCTTCTCCTACCATTTTAAATTCGTCGTAGCTAATATAAGGTTCTATAATTGGATTTTCCATCTCTCATCTAGTTCTTCTACCATTGGGATGTTAAAATAAGTCTCTCATTCATATTCAATAGGGAGTTCGAGTTCTTTTCATAGAAGTTGATATCCAGTTGAAGATAGAAATATTACTCCTCCTCTTGGGGATGTAGGTTCTTATACTATAGCTTCAAAGGGAGGAAGTTACAGAATCCTCAAGTTGATTCAGATTCATGTACCTCAAGAAATCTATGTCTACCTACAATGTTGGAATATGAGTTTCGATGATAGTGTGACACTACGTGGTCTAGGTAGATGAGTGGTGATGTTGGAATTTAATTCCTACCTCTAGTTATAAATCTACCTATAGAATCTCTTTCCCTATGCATAACTATATTTATCAATTTTTTCTTTAATTTTATTCAAATGAAAAGAATCCTATATACACTTCCTCGACAATGATGCCAAAATATTGTTAATGTAATTGGATATTAAATTACTTCACAAATTTTCGACTAGGCATATAAACCAATGAATTATATATGCACCATTTGTGCTAGGATTCCTATCATGTGAATAAATTTTAAATTGATTTAGGATGTTTTCATGCACATGAATTATCACGAGAAACCAACTCCAAAAATAGAAGAAAAGAGAGATCAACGCTTTAGAAATAAACCACTTTGAGGGGGAAGCCTCCCTTTAAATTACATAAATGAGCAATTCTTGATGATACAAAATGACAAAACCTCCTTATGTATATAGGAGTCCATGGGGTCACAATATAATCCTAGCCGACCTAACAATAATAATGTAAGGGCACAATAATAACAATATTGGGGCTACAAGGGTACAAAAATAACAATAAGGGGGCTACACTAACAAAATAAGGGACTACATTAGTAATATATGGGACCCAACATGCCCCCATCCTTCAAAAAAAGTGTTGCCCTCAACACTTCAGTAGATCTCGATGCTTATTTATAAAATTCTCATCCTCCCATGCACTTAATCTTGCGTGGGTAAGTTTGGAAGTTTGTCACCTATAACCTTCTTTAAGCATGAAACATGGAAAACTCGGATGCACTCGCAAAGAAGCAAGAAGCTCCAATTTGTATGCTATAGTACCAATCTTTTGCAACACCTTGTAAGGGCCATATTACTTTGGAAATAATTTATTATCCTTCTTAGCTTGCTTCGAGGGACATCTTTTTGTATGGTTGTAGCCATAAAAATACCCATTATCCTACATCAAAAATTCTATCACCGCAATGTTGATCCGCCATTGTTTCATTTGATTTTGTGCCAAATTTAGGTTATCATTTAAGATTTGGAGAACTTGTTTTTGATGCCTGATGTGATCTTCCACTTCTTGAACCTTAGAATTTTCTTTAAAGATGATGTGATGGACAAGTGGGATGATATCCATAAAGTGTCATAAATGGGGAATTTTTGCTGCAGTATGGAAGGAAGTGTTATACCACCATTCACCTAGAGGTAACCACTTAACCCATTGTGTTTTTTTATTAGGATACAAAACAACAAACATATCCTTCCAAAAATTTGTTTACGATCTCACTTTGACCATCGATTGAGGGTGAGAAGATGAGCTATGAGCTAGTTTAGTACCCAAACATAAAAAAATTCGTCCAAAAAAATCTCGTAAAAATTGATCTTTGTCGCTTACAATAATCTTTGGTTTTCCATGGGGTTTTTAGAATTGTTTCCATAAATGTAGTAGCAACTTTACTTGCTTTAAATGGATGAGACGTACAAAAGTGTGCATACTTGGGAAGTCTATCAACTACCACCATGATGACACTCTTTCCTTTGGACATAGGTAAACTTGTGATAAAATTCATTGAAATCTCCTCCCAACGTTCACTTGAAATGGATAAAGGTTGTAGAAGACCCGGGGTCTTAATTGCCTCAACTTTATTTTTCCGGAAAATTCTTTCTTCAACCTATGGTAAGTTTTTAAAAATCCGAGTGTCCTCCTAAAGGAGAAGTGTGCAATTCCAAAATAATCTTTTTGTTTTAGTTGGGAATTCTTACAAAGATATAAGCGATATTTGTACCATACGGAATCATTTTTCCAACTAAATGTATCAAATGTACTAGGATCTTGTCATAAATTTTGAATGAGTGTCCACACTTCTTCGACCTTCTTCCATTCTATCCCTTACTTCGGTAATCCAATAATTTTGGGATAATAGAAATGGTACAATGCAATGTTTCCACCTCTTCATCCTTTCTTGAGAGTGCATCAATAACAACATTTAGCTTCCTTGTAGATGATTTCCAAAGTCATAAACTAACATCTTTGTGACCAATTTTTTTTGTTATTTTGAAGATAGTCTTTGTTCCAAAAGTGTTTAAGACTATCATGATCAATTTTTACCTTGAAGTGTCTTCCCATTAGGTAAGGTCACCATTTCTTTAGTGCATGTAGTATTGCCAACATTTACTTCTCATAAATAGCTCGTAAATACTTTCCTTTGATTGGATGACTTTCAAAAGAAATGGGTCTTCTCTTCTTGCATTAAAACAACAATTCACCCATTTCCCGAGGCATCACATTCCAAAATAAAGGTTTTTGTGAAGTCCGGTGTAAGACCGATGCTAGGCACATTACTTCTATAATATGTTCAAAGGCCTTATTTTCTTCCGTGGAGTCCATGAAAATGAATCTTTCTTCAATAATGCTGTTGGAGTGTGCTCATTCGCCCATGATTCTTCAAAAAACTTGTGATAATACCTCGTTAACTCCGAGAAATTTTTGAAACCGATTTATGGTTGGGAATTTCCATTCCTTGATGGCTTTAATTTTGTTAGGGTCTACCTTCAACACCCCTTGTGAGATAAAAATATGACCTAGATATTCCACCTCTTGTACTCCAAAGAAACATTTGGAGGTTTTTTCATATAATTGTTTCTCCTCCAATAGTTTGAGCACCTTGTCAACATGTTGAACATGATCCTTCCAAGACCCGTTGTAGATTAGTATATCATCAAAAAATACAAACAATAAATTTTCTAAGAAAGGGTTTGAAAATGGAATTCATCAACCCTTGAAATGTAGAAGGTGCATTGGTAAGGCCAAAAGGCATGACTCAAAATTCATAATGACCGTCATGAGTTCGAAATTTTGTTTTCGGAATATTCGGCCTTTCATTCTAATTTGATGATATCCCGAATGAAGATCCAAATTGGTAAAATAAATTGCTCCATGTAATTCATCCAATAATTCATGAATCATAGGAATGGGAAATTTATCTTTAATTGTGAGCTTATTGAGCTCCCTATAACTGACACTTGCACCATGATCCATCCTTCTTATGCACCAATTCTAATGGAGTAGAGAAAGAACTTTGACTAGGTTGAATTATACCATCCTTTAACATTTATGCAATCATATGTTCAATTTCACTCTTTTGGACATAAGGATACTTGTAAGGCCTCGATGGTTGGAGGAACACTTCCTGAATCAATGAATAGCATGATCATGATCATGAATATGTGGGAGTCCTTTGGGAGTTTCAAACACCTTTGAATGATTGTCCAAGACTTTTTGGAGATCCGCTGGAGAAATAGATGATTTTGATGTTGGAACTTCTAGTGAGCATAATTGCGCAATTGTGCTTTGTTTTTATTTCTTCGGTAATCTTTGTCATGACATTAGAGTTTATTATCTTTCTCGCCTTCCCTATGATACCCCGTAATTCGAATTTTCCTTATAAAAAAAATCAAGAAAAGTTCCGGAAAATTAAAAAGCTACCGTCTCCACAAACATTGTAACCATTATACTCCTAGTACAACATCGCACCTCCCATTGGAATGGAAAGAATTGGACTATTCAATACATATTCCCCCATGGACACTTGATATTATGACATTTTCTATAAAAAATTTATAGTTCCTCCATTCGTTGTACCATCACTAGAAATTTTGCGTCGGGTATAGTAAGCAATTCAATTCCTTGGCTACCTTACAATGAATAAAATTATGGATACTTCACCCGAATCAATCAACACTATTACCTTTTTCTTCTTGATATGTCCTTCTATCTCATAGTTTCGAGGAGTTGCACTTCGACAATGCATTACACGATATGGTCAAACTCATTTATTCTTTCTCTAGCGTTGGTTCCCGGTGTATATCCTCTTCTTTGAATTTTCAAGTGTTCATTTTCTTCCTCCTATTCACAAGCCTATGTAAAATAATTTCTTCTCAACACACTTATGACCTTTAGTATTTTCTATCACAATTGTAGCAAAGCCCTTTTCTCTTTTTCTTCCAATTGTTGTGGTGTCAACCCCCGTAGGTTGTGGAAGTCTAGGAGTAGCAACACTTCCATATTTATATATGTGAGTGGTAGGCTTCCTTGTCCCCATAATTTTACATTCAATTTTCCTTACAACTCGAATGCCTTCTCCAATGAATCAGTTCCCAAACTTGAACCCCGCTGCTGATGTTATCCTTTAAAGTCCCTATGAAGACATCAATCTTGTGTTCCTATGGAATATCAGCTACCGTTATATTCAATTTTTGGAAGTCCTCAATGTGCTCCACCACTAAACCCTTTTTTTTAGATTTATCAATTGCTAAAGAAGGTGTTGCTCTTTGTATCCTCATAATGTGCTATCACTTCGTAAAAATTTGCCAAGTGACAATTTTTTTGCCAGAGCAAATCCATCGATACTACACAAATGTATTTTGTTCTAAATATAAAGTTGCAATGCATACATTTTGTGTGTTCACATTATTCAGATCAAAAATATTTCTCCATCTCTGTAGTATCCATGTTACGGGATCCTTGCCATAAAACTTCCTCGTATTGATCTTTGGAATATGGTGGGTGTTCAATCCAACATTAGTAGTTTATGAAATCATGACACATTTATTTTGTTCTCATCATGAGTTTCTCTAATATATTTCTGCCATAAGGAATCATTTCTTGTATCAGCCTTGTCATCAAACCTTCCATGTATGCTTTTAGATCATTCTTCATGTCTTCCATGTTGTCTTTCATTTTTTCTACTCCATCTTAGCTTCCATGTCATCTATCTTAGCTTCCATGCCACCTTCCATGCCATCCATCTTAGCTTCCATTCCATTCTTCAAAACATCCATCTTAGCTTCCATTCCTTTCTTCAAAGAATCCATCTTAGCTTCCACGCCTTTCTTCAAAACTTCCATTTTATTTTTTGTTGCTTGCAAGAGCGAAATTTGGTGCACTTTCTCTTGTAATTTTGATAACTCATGTTGCACTTATTCCTTCTTCATGAGTCATAGTAGAGACTTATGAAGGATTAATGGGTGTTGAATTATTTTTAGGTGGCATTTTAACCACATCATTAATATATATGCTTCAATATTCCCTTGGAATCATCAAACTAATTTTTAAAACAAGTCTTAAGCAATTTGAAAAAAAAATACACACCCTTTTCTTGCTTTTGAGGAGCTTGATATTGAAAACCGAATTAACACTCGTTATTTCAAATCTTCAATATCTAAAATTAGGTCTTGTAGTATCCTCTTAATCTTCTTTTCCAATGCCACAGTTTGACTTGCTTTGGATGCTTCAAGACAATGTTATTCCCAATATCCCACAATGACCTAATTATGGACTAGTTCGAGAGAGTGAACTTGAAGCACATGACACGTGTCACCGTTACCTCCTTTTGATCTGAAATTGATACACAAGAAATAAAGTCCATTTGATTTCGACCAATTTTTGCTGCATCCTAATCCTATGCTCGCAGAGAGAGTTATGACGATTTTTCCTACAAGCCACCTCTTTTGGATGAAATTCAGAGCTCGAAAAAACCATGACTTCAATAGATCATATCTCCACAAATATTGGGTAAACCAAGATCTGAAATTTTTAACATGAAGTTCCTCGAGATTTTGGCTTCGTGTGATAAAAATTTCAACTTTTGAAAATTCGTAGAAAAGAATTTATAGCGAAAATTTCCCCACAATGACTTTTTTGGAGCATCGAAACCCTAGAACCAAAGTCAGAATACCAAATGTTATGAAACCAAACTCTCAAAAAATAGAAGAAAAGAGAGATCAATGCCTTAGAAATAAGCCACTTCGAGGGGGGAAACCTCCTTTACATTACATAAATGAACAATTATTGGATGATACAAATGACAAAACCTCCTTCTATATATAGGAGTGCATGGGGTCACAATATAATCCTAGCCGACCTAACAATAATAATGTAAGGGCAAAATAATAAAAATATTGGGGTTACAGAGGTACAACAATAACAATAAGAGGGCTACACTAACAAAAAATAAGGGAATATATTAGTAGTATAGGGACCTAACATTATTCAAGAATCACTCAAAGTAAAAATATCATTACCTTTCAAATTTAAAATGGAATATATCACAATACGTAGCAAAACTTATCTTAAAATGCAAAAGTAAATATCACACTCAGAAAAAATTGAATTTAAATATTTTTCACTATGAAAGAAATAAAGCTCCTGAAAGAAAGTGTACTTTTTATTTGAAAATTCTAGGTCAATTGATTCTACTTTCTATCTAAATCAATCACAATTTACATGTGCATAATAAACTTTGATAATTTTCTTCATTCTTCACACAATGAGATTAAATCTATGAAAGAAATTGTGCAACAATTTCGTTACAAAATCTATAACAAATTTTATCTTAATCATCACAAGCGCTCTCTCAAAATCAAAATTATAATCACTATGATAACTTAATTTTATAAAAACAAATCTTAATTAGAAATAAAAGCAAGTAACTCTTATAGCTCCCATGGGGCCCTCCCCGTGATGCAGGTCAACAAAGACTAACCACAAATCTAAATGCACAACATAATCAAGAGATTTAAGTAAACGATTTCAAAGAGTATTTCAAAAAATAACCATCATTTGCTTCATCGTGACAAGAGGTATTTTTATAACCTCCTTCGTTAAACTATTTGGAGATTTCTAAGCCTATCTTCTCGACACAGAATGTCTTAAAATAACATTTTTTAAATAAGATAATGATTCTCCATGATTTTCTATCGAAGAGAAAAATCATGAGGCAAAATACTCTAACTTCAATCCTTTTTATCGCTCGCTTGATCTATCTTCGTGCTCCTTTTTCCTCTAGGTTGAATTTCTTACGTCGACCTACTCACATAAGAGTCCTTATCACTTACAGACCGTATGAACAGGTTGACAACGTTGTGTTAGCTTCCAACTACCTATTCATATTCTTTGTTCCTCAATTGGTGTTTTACAACTCGTAGATTCTTCAAGTAAGCTTCATAATCAATTATTATCTCGTTAATTAATGTAATTCGGTAGTTTGTGAAAGTATTAAATCAAAAATAAAGAACAATGAAATTATGAACAAAAGATGATTAAATACTGTTTTTTCCAATAACTCTGCAAGCTAACATTTAATTGGATTTAATATGGAAAAAAGGAAGGAGAATGGATTTTAAGGATGGTGTCAAAAGTGAACAATTTTGGTCTTCAAGAGGAGGCCTTCAACACCCATTAAAATTTTAACATGCATCCCGAGGGCCACGTGGTGCTTCCTATTTAGCCCATTAATTAAACTCAATAACCAATCAAAATTTGACACCTTGACTTGTACGATATTGCCACGTTGTCCGCAAATGATTGGTCCACCTATGTGCCATACATGCATAGTCACTTGCTAACATCAAGGCCACATCACTCGCATGACATGCCCATTAGCAACCTAGTCAACTATGTAAGTTTAATTTTAGTCGTTTGTCAAAAAATTCCTAACGCAATAACTTTCACATACAATGTCGCATTGGAGGTGATTCAAGCGTTTGTTGGAATCAAAACGATGATATCTATGATTTGGAACTGATCTCGTGATTTTCTCGAGAACTTTTATTTTGAGCGTATTTTAACTTATGGATCATTCCTCCCCACTAGGAACTTTTGTACCACCAAAAGTATGTTTTACTTAGAAATTGAGGTGTACACCTCGATCAACTTCAATCCACCTTTCTTTACTTGGATTAGTAATCTTGAGCCCCACTTGAAGATACTCCACATTGCCTTTGTGTGAAGTCCTACTTTGCCTAGAATTGATTCTTACAACTCATCTAAATATTCAAGAGGAAAATATTCAATACATGGAATATGAACATTCTCTTTATGACCATATTTCGTGGCTCGAAAATCTTCATGTTGAAGTCTTTCCCTACGATATACAACCAAAATCAATCTACCACTTGGAAATAATGATCAACTCGATGCTTGTCATGCATTGCTTTGTATTTTTCTTTTCTTTTTCTAAAGCCATCGTTGTACTCCCTAATGAACTAACTACATTTTTTCAATGAAATGATTGGATTTGTGGGCATCACTATGTCCATCTACCGTAAAATCTTACCAAATATAAAATCAAAAAGAGGCTTTAGCAACAATCGAAACAAGTTTCAAATGGATATACTTGCATAGATGAGTGCTTAGCATGATTGTAACATACGGATGTAATGAAAATGCTCATCCAAAAGCTTAGGATGATTACCACAATATCCATGTAGGATATGCATATTTTTACAAAATGTAATAAATTCAATGCTCAAATTTTCTATAAAAATTGACTCGTCAATAAGCCCAGAATAACATAAAATTTGCAGCAAAGAAACATTATTTCATTTAAGTGATTTTACTCAACATCACTTTTGAAAAACATCTAACCGTGGGGACCCGAAACATGTGGAATATAAAATAAATTCAAAAGATTAACTAGAAAAATAGTCTCAGCCCATTTACCCAAGCAGGCCGGAAAATTTTACTTCGAATTTAACTTTCTTCCGGAGCTGCTCTCGTGATGGTTATGGTGTGCCTCGCACGTTCTCCGAAATTTTCTTTATTAGGTGTTTTCTTGACATATTTTTCTCCTTCTTCGATGAAGATGAGGATGAAGCTTCCAACATTTCGATCCAATTCCCACTTATATTGCAATGAGTAATCGTCCGCTTCAACTTAGTGTTCCCAAATTGATGTCATAAATTGTCAACCAGGGCTAGTAATCTCGTTGAAGTGAAGTGCACTATATGTGCCTAGGTATCTCGTTTCGCACTATGTTGTGTTTAGTGTTTTTTTTTTTTAATGTTTTTGGTTTTTTTTTTTTATTCTAAGAGGAAAAAGAACTAAGTGTTGGTAAAGAGCAAGCTTGTTGGTCACACTAAAATAGAGCAAAACCTATTCTAAACTATGTATGGTACTTGAGAACAAAAATGCAAAACTTTAACAAGAAAAATAACTCATCACATGAACTCCAATAACTCATAACATGAACTCAAACCTAATTCATTCATTAGAAATATGTTGGAATAACTTGAGAAAAGGATAAGTTTAATGCAAATGAGGTTCTTCTAAGTAAAACAACAACTTACAATATCACAAAAAATCTCATCCATGGTTAGAAATTTGTTGGAACACAATTGGAAAATATTATTTGCAGAATAGTAAGGAACCCTACTCTAAATTAACTTATGAAATCGAAATTAATCCATTCCGCAACTCAAATTGTCACTACTAAGCCTCATTCGAAAGTTAGAAATATTTTGGAATAGTTTTGGGAAAAAGGCTATTTGTCAAATTATAAGATATTGCGTAATAGTCAAGGCCTTGAACCGATATCACTAATTCTCGTCCATATGATGATGTGTTGGAAGAGATTAATAACAAGAGTATTTTGTAAATAATGAAGGCCTTGAAGTCTAATAGAACAACTAGCATACAACTAACTAATGAAACTTGAAATACATTAAACAAAAACCGAACAAGAATGCAATCAATCAAATCCTTAAACTAGAGTGCCATTAACCTCCTGCAGTATTACAACTGAACTAAAATGCAAATAATTTCTCGAAATACTACAACTCTATCTCATTCAAATATTAGTGATATTTTGGAACAACTTCTGTAAGAACAAGACTGGCCGTAACATTCAATGTAAGTGAGCATAAACATAAAGTTCGTAAAATGCAACTAATTCCTAAAATATAGTTATATCTCATTCAATTGTTAGTGATATTATGGAACAATTCGTAAGAATAATACCGATCGTAGTATCCATCGCAAATGAATATAAAACACAAAGTTTAGAAAATTGCTTAAACTAGGGAATGAAACAAGGCTAAAGTTACTTATCTAAACCAAATGCACAGAGCTTCGCGTACTTACCACCGGATTAGCATGTACAAATCTCCTCAAGATTGCCTCGTATCCGGTATTAAAGTTTCTCTTCTTTCATTAAAGGAAAAATACTTCAAAAAATAGAGTATTACGGTCTTTTGAGATCTAATAACAAAACATCAATATAGCTAGCCGTTTCCTCGGTTCCGAGTCATTCTTATAAAAGAAATACATAACTACCCTTGAGAGGAAATAGGGATAAGTTTTCTCAATTAAAAATCAAATTAGAACTCTTGTGGAAGCCTCGTACTCTTGCTAGAGACATCGTAGAGCTCGTCCCGGTAGGAATCGTTTCTTAGTTTTGATCTCTTCCATGTGCATAACCACCCGTAGATTCTAGCTCGTACTTCGTAGAGAGCAAGAAATGATGGGGAGTGTTGTGGGAATTCAACCATAAGGTGCCTCTGAAGTGACACCCGTAACTCCGTGAGAACATGAAGATAGTCGTTTAATAGGTGAGACCAGCTGGGCGAATGGCCGCATTCCGTAGCCGAGTCTAGGTCAAAAATTACTACAACAACAAAACCACGAAAATATAGCAAGTCACTATTGCATGAATTCCTAAAGTGACTTTAATTAATCCTAATGATAATTTAAGCCCGTAATTGATAAGGGACAAAGGAAATGAAGTGAAATTTGGTGAAAGAAAAGGACATCTTTGGGGCTCAACATACCCCACCGCAAAGTTTTTGCATGTCCTCATGCAATCAACTCATGTATTCCGAGACTTCGCTAGGAAATTCCAGGGTTCTTCTTCTTACTTTTCCCGATATTCAATGGCCTCCTAGGCTTCCTTATGACCAACTTGAATCTCAAATTTATATGCCCCGCTCAACTTTTTGTTTTTCTTCTTGAATTTCTCATTGGTCTTGTACAATTTCTCCTATCTGGCAGAGAGAGAGTTGTATTCATATCACTTTTCAAGCCGTAACCTACTCCCTTAAAATTTCATTTTCATTCTTTATATTCTTGTTGAGTACTTAATTCATATTTGTCTCTTCTTAGTACATCAATTGCGTATTTTGGTGGCCAGGGAGTTCTTCCTCCGTTTTCCGAGTTTCTTTCTAATGATTCAACATAATTATAAATTTACGTGTTGTGTTGGGTCTATTTCTAGAGTTTTTCCATCAAGATCCTTCTTTCAGATCGGTGGTACCGTGATCTAGTGCTTGGTGTCTCTTCGTCCTCAATGTTTATGATTTCTGTTTGTCTAACCTATGTTTTCTTCAATATACTTAAGTTTTGTGGGTTTCGTCTTCGTTGAGATGGTCCTTCACCTTCTCCTTGGCATACCTTCTTATTATCTTCTTTTTAAGATGTTTAATTTTAGCCAATTTCTCGTAAATGATCTCTCATCGTCTCCTTCCTTTGTATGAACTTACCAGCTTTAGTTTCAACATTTGGAAATTCTTTTCCTTCTTCTGGCTTCTTCTTGTAAGTTTGCCTTCAGATGGAGATTCCTTGGGTTCTTCAAAGTGATTCCTTACTAGGAACTCATCCCAATTGTCCCCCACCTTCTTCAAATGATGTTCAATTAGGATTTTAACTAGGCCATGCGGTGATACAGTGGTTTCCAAAATTGAACCCTCTTTTTGAACATTAGAGGCCATTCTCTTTAGGCTATGAAGTAAGAAAAAGGGTAAATTGATTTCTTCATCTAAGAAATGCAGCATTAACCGAATATGATAAATATATAAGGTAACAAACTCTTCCTCACAAGTTATAAAATTTTGCAAAATGAGCAACATATTCGCCATTTATTCTTCAAATGTTGAGCTAGAATGGCCTTTAAAAAATTGAAACATCCATACTCGGTGTTTTGAGCATTTGCCTCCATGCCTCATTATGAAATTCCTTATTTTTGAACCATCGTTCACCTTGTCTGGGTAATTTCGTCGTTTCCGCAATGAGAGATTCTACAATAGTGAATTTAACATTCCTTATTTCAACTTCGCTTCCATTGAAGGACCATGCAAATGTATTAGTCACCTCTTTATGAGAAAACCATTGAATTTTTCCAAAAACTCGTAACCACCCAAAATTTAACGTAGCATTTCTCTAATTTGTGGGTAACCCTCTAAGTATTTGGTTCCAACTCCACTGGACCTTACTATGAGACCCATGGCTTCTTTCTCAACCTTCAATTTAGCCCGCTCTTCTATTCACGGTGAAAATGACTGTGGAGAGTTGTTTTTACCCCAAAGGTGCCTTCTCGTTTATGAGGAATTAGCTACGAAGGATGGCATGAAGAGGTTGTAGAATAAGTGAAATATGGTGAGGGTGATTCATACGAATTAATGAGTTTGAGAGCCATTATGGAAGAAAATACCACGGAAACATTTCGTGAGAAATTCAAAATCATCACCGAATACTTCGGGTTAGTGACGTGACCGAATAGGCCACTTCGCACTTAACCGTTAAGTTTTTAAAATGATGATTTGAAATGGCAGTAATGGAAGGGATTTTTGTCCAAATTTTTTATGATAGGTTCAATAAATGCATGATCAACACGAACAATCAAAACAACTTTTTGAATCATACATGACTTAACTATACTATAACTTTCATGTTATGCGTCATCATAATAATTTCACAACTTTACCTTTGCATTTCCTTTAATTTTTGTGGTTTTGATATGTTTGTCCTCTTTTGAAAATCATTGATTCTTCAATCTTCATAATCCATTTTGATTTTTCTTGTTGTCATAGGTGTGGATCAATTTGTTGCTGATCAAGAGCCGATAAAAAGGATAAAGGTCTTCAAATATCTCGTCTAATGTCTAGTCAAGCACAGAATGTTTACCGCAAAATCATTGGCAGAATATACCTGTAGCTTTTGAAACATGGAATGAAATGTTGTATGGAGTGAATTAGAATGTGTCATGAAATATGGTGAAAATGGAGTATGAGTGAAGTGGAATGTAATGGATCATAAATGTAAAGTGGAGTGGAGTATGAAAAGTGGCTCGCAACTTATGATTTGTATTATTCAATTGCGTAAAAAGATCAAATTTAAAAATCCGAGATGGAAATGAGGTGGACCATGGAGTGAAATTAATGGAGTGAATGAAGTATGGATGAATGAAATATGAATGAAATATGAATGAAGTGATACATGGATGGAGTGAAATGATCATAAGTGGAAAATGAGTCCGCACTTATGATTTTGTGATAGCCGCTGCGTAAGGTGACAATTTGAAAAGCTAAAGTGTCGAAGGATTCGATTTTCACTTTATCTTTTCTCGTATAAACATGCTAATCAGTGATTAGTTTTCATGTTTATACTTTATTTTTTATTTTATTTTTTTATTTTTTTATTTTTTATTTTTATGCATTTGAGTTCAGAAAATTCAATTAAGTTGATGAAGAAGAAGAATTCTTCTTCATTAACTTCACATCACCGTTTTCGGAATCTCTTGAAAAATTCTTCTCTTTGAAAGTGGCTTATGATATAATCTCAATCTATGACCATTTACAAGAAAATGACTCTTCTTCATCTATTAGTCCTGATTTTTATTGCTCCATTGTAAAAAAATTTGCTAATTTCATATGGCCTGCCAAATGTTTGGAATTTACCTTGAAAATATTTGAACTTTGAATCAAACAAGAGAGCCTACTTCACCTTCTTGAACTTCTTTTCCTTGATGTAATTTATCAAGTGCCATCTAGTCCTTTTCTCGTTGGACTATACTTGTTTTCCGGATCGCATCCCGTCTGATCTCATCCCAATTCATTAACTGGCTCCAACTGTGCTTTTGAGCCTCCGTTAGATCAAGTCCTAGTCGAACTCGCCATTTTAAAATTTTGAATCCGAAACTCTATGGGAAACAAAACTTGCTTTTCCATAAACAAGTCTACAAGGAGTATGGCTTGTGCCTTCTCCATGTAGTTCTATAGGCCCACAAAGCTTCAGGAAGCCTGTCTGCCCAATCTCTTCTATGTAAATGAACAATCTTTGTTAGGATCCCTTCAATGACCTTATTAGTAGATTCCACTTGACCATTTGCTTGTGGATGATAGGGAGTAGATTTTCTGTGTCTGATTTTGTATCTCTCCATCATTTGTTCCACTAGCCTTGATGTGAATTGAGCTCCTTGATCTGTAACAATTTCCCTTGGGACACCAAAACGAGTAAAAATATCCTCAAAAAGAAAATTAACTACAGATGCTTTAGTAGCAAAAAGTAATGGCTTGGCCTCTACCCATTTGGTAACATAATCAGTGCAAACTAATATATATTTCTTTTGTCTCGATGGAGGACTAATAGGTCCTACAAAATCTAAAGCCCATTTTTCAAAAGGTTCAATATGTACCTGAGGCTGCAATGGCATCTCACCTGAAGGAGAAGGTTTCCCTACCCTTTGGCAATTGTCACACCTTTTGACATACTCTTTAGCATCTTTAAAAAGGGATGGCCAATAGTATCCTAAATGAAGGACCTTATAAGTTGTCCTTTTATCAGCAAAGTGTCCGCCACAAGGTTCATCATGACATGCCTTGAGGATCTCAGGCATCTCATCTTCCCGAACACATCTCCTAATGATAAAATCTGGACCTGTTTTGTATAACTCATTAGTAACCCATGAATATTTTGCACTGTCATAAATGATCTTTCTTTTGTCTCTTGCATTCATTATTGAAGGAAATTTCCCTGAAACTAAATAATTAGCAATGTCAGCAAACCAAGGAGTTTGAGTAGAAATTGCAAAAAGATATTCATCAGGGAATTGATCTTCAACTGGAGTATTGTATTTGATGTTTTGGAGTCTAGATAGGAAATCAGCTACTGTGTTTTGTTTTCCAGGCCTATCTAGAATGGTAATGTTGAATTCTTGTAAAAGAAATAACTATCTTATGACTCTGCCATTAGTAATTGATTTATTCATTAAGTATCTAATTGCAGAATGATCAGTGTGAACAAAAGTTTCATAGCCTGTTATATAGTGTCTGAATTTGTTTATGGCATGAACAATAGCTAAAAACTCTTTTTCAGTTACAGTATAGTTTAACTCTCCAGGAGTCAAATTCTTACTGGTATAATAGATGGCATAAGGAATCAAGTCTTTTTGTCCCAATACTGCTCCTAGAGCTGTATCTGAGGCATCTGTTGAAATATGAAAAGGTAATTTCCAGTTAGGTCCCCTTAAAATAGGTGCTTCAGATATTTTTGTTTTCAGGGTCTCAAAGGCTAACTCGCAATCAGGATTCCACTTGAATTCACAGTCCTTGGTAAGTAATTTGAAAAGTGGAGATGCTATCTTGGTGAAGTTCTCTATAAACCTTCAATAATATCTTGTAAATCCGAGAAAAATCCTAACATCTTTTTGACAACTTGGAATAGTTAGAGATGACTTCAACTTTTGACTCATAAACTCTAATCCCATCCCCTGAAATGTGATGTCCTAAGACAATTCCTTCAGAAAACATCATAAAACACTTCTCATGACTTAGTGAAAGATTTGCTTCTTTACATCTCTTTAAAAATTTTTCCAAGCTTTCTAAAGCTTCTTCAAATGTGTTTCCATAAACTGTGAAATCATCCATATATACCTCTACACAATCATGTATTAGATCTGAAAAAATTCCTAGTACTGCCCTTTGAAATGTTGCAGGTGCATTGCATAATCCAAATGGCAATACTCGGTAAGCATAGGTACCCCAAGGACAGGTAAATGTGGTTTTGTGTTGATCTTCAAGTGCTACTCGAATTTGGTTATAGCCACTAAACCCATCTAAAAATGAGAAGTACTTTTTTCCAGCTAATGTATCTAACACCTGATCTATGAAAGGTAGGGGAAAATGATCTTTAAGAGTAGCTTTGTTTAATTCCCGGTAGTCAATACATACCCTCCATTTAACATTTTTCTTTGGCACAATTACCAAAGGAGAAACCCACTGACTATCTGAAATGGGATAGATAAAGTTGACATTTAACAATTTCTGCAATTCTTCTTTAACAATCTCCCTAAGATTTGGATTCATCCGTCTCTGAGGTTGTCTGATTGGTTTACAATTTTCCTCTATGTAGATGTGATGAGTGCAAGTCTTAAGGCTTATCCCTTTCATATCAGTGTACTCCCATGCATATGCAGAAGAATGTCTCTGTAATATCTTGACTAGCTCTTCTTGTTGAGATTTCTCTAGGTTCTTGTTTATGTTTAAAGTTTTACCTGGAAATATCTCAATTGTAGAGCTGTCAAATTTATCCATGGAGTAAAGAGACATGTGTCTTGATGATAAAAACTCAATGTTGGATTCTTCTTGAAATTGTTCATGTTTGTATTCCGAAGAGGATTCAAAATTTTCTAAGGTATTTAGAATCTGGCTATCTTCACTAATTTCTGAAATTGTGAAGAGAGGTTGTATGTCTTATTCATCCTCAATCCATTGAGTATCATCTAACTCTGTAATTGTTTTTGCTGGAGGATACAAGGTAAATTTCTTGGTTGAAACTACCATCAGAGATGTACATATCTCCGGATCTACAGCTAATGAAAGCATCAGCTGTAGCTAACCAAGGTCTTCCTAATATAATAGGATGTCCTCCTAGATTATTTTTAGGAGTTAGGATCATAAAATCCACAGATACTCCCAAGAATCTAAGGACACTGGAATGTCTTCTATTACCCCATCAGGTTTAATCACATATTTGTCTGCTAATTGTAATAATGTGGGTGTAAAAAGAAGATTAGGAAGTTTTAGTTTATCCATGATTTGTCTACTCATGATATTGATTGCTGCTCCTAAATCAATAAGTGTGTTTTGGATCTCAGTTCCATTGATGTGTATCTTAACAACTGGATTTCCTGGGTCTAGATACTTTGGAATGGCAATCTTACCCATCATGATATCTACTATTTTTCCTGCCAGTTGAATTTTCTTTGTCTCTCTTATTCTTTTTCTTGTTTTCTTCATGCTCAACTCCTTTATTGTCTTTGCTAAAATTGGAATTTCCTTGATAGCTTGTAATAATGGAATCTTAATACAAACATTTCTTAGCTCATCTAGGAAATCATAATTAGGCACCATAATTTGTTTTTCTACACCTCTATCAATTTGTAATCTTTCTGGAAAGGGAGGTGTAGAAGTGGATGTTGATGGCTGCTCTAATATAGGAGTTGAAATTATTGGTTCTTTTTGTTTTGATTTTTCAATATTTGGGTCTTGAAAAGATGTGTCTTCTTCAAGACTTTTATTTACCCGTAGAGAATCTTCCTCAGAGTTGTTTTGTTCTTGTATGATTACAGAAGGTTTCTTCTTTTCAAGTATTCTTCCAGACCTAAGTTGAACATCATTAAGGTCTAAAGGAGTGATCAAATAGGTTGGAAAAGTTGGCCTTCTATCATGTATGTGTTCTGAGGATTCTTATTTTTGGGGTTTGGTATGGGTTGGGTAGGCAACTGATTTTTTTTCTGAGGAAATGGTAATGGAAGTGGTAAATTTTGATGTTGTGGATTTTGATGATTCTGTTGAGGGTTTTTTTGAAGATTTTGTTGAGGATGGAAACGTGGATATGGTGGATAGGATGGTGGATATTGATAGTACTGAGAGTATCTTCCATAGGGATTTTGTGCTCCTTGTGCCCAAGTTTGAGATTGATTTTGAAATTGGGGCCAAGGTTGCTGCCAAGAATTCCAATTTGGTGGGGGTTGATTATACAGCTGATCATGGAATCCTTGTGTTTGAGGTCCTTGCCAAGGCCTCCTAGAGACAAAATTGAGAGATCCTGTGGAATTTGTAGGGATTTCTTCTTGAAAGATAGCTTTAAGACCAGGAAGTGAAGGACAACTCTTGGTCTCATGTTTTTCTGAACAAATTACACAGGTCTCTACTACTTTTGCATCCAAAGGGCACTCTCTCAAGGCATGCTTCTTTCTACATTTGGGACAAAAGATTGCTAGGGCATCAGATTCAACTTTTTGCTTGTTTTGTAACTTAAGGGTGTCTATTTGTTCAGTAAGACTCCCTAAAATATCAGATTTGAATTCATCAAGCATATGTCCTATTTCTACCCTACTTATTGTCCTAGAAGTAGACTTGCTTGCCCTTACAAGAGCAGAATCTCTTGGTCCTTTTACAGTTTTAGATTTCCCTCTTGAAATTTTGATACATAATTCAGCTATTTCAGGTAATGTGAGCTGAGATGTTGTAGTTAAATCTCTCCAACAAATCTTCCAGATTTTCATCCTCTTTTTTTAGCATTTTAAACACTTCCTCCTTATGGTTGACTGGCATACAGTAATCCAAATACCTCTCTAGAAATGCTTGTTTCATGTATTCCCATGTCCTAATAGAACTGTTGATCAAACTCATAAACCATTTTAATGCTGCTCCTTTCAATGTTGAAGGGAATAGTTTAAGTTTTTGGGCATCTCTGTAAGTAATCATAGGTTCTGATATAGGACTTCAAATTCAAATAGGAAGGTTTCAGGATCTTCGCCTTGAGTCCATAAAAGTTTGAAAGGATGAGGGGTGAAATGTTTTTCTATGGGGCTGTATCGGGTTTCTTCATCTACTATAGGAAACCCAAAAGCAGCTTCCCATTTCCTCTACCTCTTCTCCGCTCCTTCTTCACCTCTACCTCTTCTCCTCTACCTCTTACCTCTACCCCTCCCTAATAGTGTGTGTTCTCCATTAAAGACTCATCCTCCCCCTTCTTCTGCCATAGTTGATTCTTCTGTGGAAGTTGAAAATTTTATGTCCCTAGTAGGGGTCCCTGAATCTTCTTCTAAGACAGGTTCAGTGGATAAAGTGGAAGGTCTTTCTAATGGAATATCTAATCTTAAATCCTCTGGAATTCTAGGATCAGTAAAGGATGGAATGTGGGTTTGAGTTGGAGGTGTGCTGGCTCTTGGTCTTGGTGGAACAAGTGGTGTTCTAGGAATCAAGCTTCTCCTTCTTATAAATCTACCCCTTGAGTCTCTTTCTCTACGCATATCATTGTTTTTGGGAGGTAAGAAACAAGGCTACCTAGTTACACTTCCCCGGCAACGGCGCCAAAATGTCTGCTCAACTTAGTGTTCCTAAATTGATGTCATAAATTGTCAACCAGGGCTAGTAAACTGTTGAAGTGAAGTGCACTATATGTGCCTAGGTATATGTTTCTCACTACGTTTTGTTTAGTGTTTTTCCAATGTTTTTGGTTTTGTGTTTTTATTCTAAGAGGAAAAGAACAAGTGTTGGTAAAGAGAAGTTTTTGGTCACACTAAAACAGAGAAAAACCTATTCTAAACTATGTATGGCACTTGAGAATAGAAAATGCAAAACTTTAACAGAAAAAAAATAACTCATAGCAAGAACTAAATGACTCATAACATGAACTCAATAACTCATAACATGAACTCAGTCCAATTCATTCATTAG